>CM044395.1:79112995-79185495 GCA_024322285.1 Musa beccarii
CGCTCCATGCGACTAGGCATTGGAGTTGCTGATGTAAGCTTCAAGAGAACTGTGTGCGTTCCAATATTAGCTTCACGCGAGCCCGGGGGCCCCGGTGGACGACCACTCGCCTTAAGTCTCTCCAGCGATTGATCCGCCTCCACACCTCTCCTCATGTTGGTACGTCTTTGGTATGCATCTTCCGGATTTGTGTCCTTGTAACTTCTGGAGATGAAAGGTACATAGAAGAGGAGCTAAAAGCGAGGGAAAAAGCGAGAGAAGAAGGATGAAATGAGGAAGGTTGGCAAGGAAGAGAATGGAAGCTTGAACAGGTGAGAAGGATGAATGGAGAAGGAAGAAAGGTCGGCGAGGAAGAGGCTAACGCATTATCCCTGCGGGAGGACAAGGAGAGGCGACCAAGAAGGAACAAAATCCTAATAGAACCGATGTCGAACCCAAATCTTCCACTTCCCTCGTCCCTGCTCTTGCGCGCCTTCCTCCTCAACTAGCTCAGGTCGACCTTAACATCACGTCGCCGTGACCGATGCTCGCTCAACTTGCTCCTCCGTCACCGATGTAGGGTGCAGGCCCCGGTTTAAAACAAGTTGGGCGGATCGTATGCCGGGTTAGCTCGAGTTGAACAGGTCCATGCCAAACGCTGCTTGCTACGATGGCCGTCAGGTGGACTTACCGCTAGCGAGCAGAGGCGACAAGAGGCCCAAAATTATTTTTTTTGGTCCTCATACACCTTGAAATCCGACTTTGTTACATTCACATCGGTGGTGACCGGAACTCAGAGCTATGATAGGCCCATACAACCCTCTTTTTGCTTGCTCGGTCTCGTTGATGGGCCCCGTAGTTATAGCCCGCCCTTCCATACAACCTCTTTGCTCGCTTTCGGTCTCGTTGATGGGCCCGTGGTTGTGGCCCACCCATACAACTGCTCGCTGCTCGCTTCGGTCTCGTTGATGGGCCGTGGTTGTAAGGCCCTTCGAATGCTGCTGTAATGTGCCGAAGCTTGCGAGACTTTGGGCTATCTAGAGCTATTGGCATTCTGTTCGGACATTTACACACGAGGTGCTACTCTGAGTTTTATCAAATTTAACATCACATTTAAACGAATAGTCAAAACTTATGTGTATAAGCTATCGATGTGTTGGTTACATTTTCTTTTGAAGAAATCAAGCTTCGTTTAGATCAAAATTTATCGGTGTAGCGTACTAAATATTGTTGTTACTTCAAAGCTATCTATCGGAAGTTCTTTACATTTGCCAATTCTTTGTCATAAGAGTTCAAACTTCTTCCCACGAATTCTTTTAGATATGTTTGTACTAAATCAAATAATTTGCGAGGCTAAGCGGGCACCCCTATTACGATCATTGTCATTTGGTATAACTAAATGCCATGATGTCATAGTGGTGCCATCTGCTGGATTAGGGCACCAAGTGCTGTTTCCTTGCCTTTCTCTTGAGTGCGACTATGCATGGTGAAGTCTTGATCGGAAAGCATTAATAATTGGAGGGTTAAAGCTTTTCAAGCCTTCCGGATATGCTCCAACCCATCTTAGGAGAGAAACCTGCACCAAATTTTACCCCAGCTCAAGTCGGACCCAAGATTTAATGAGAAAATGTATGGTTTGGGATTTGCTTAACTGCCGATACTCGATTTCCATGAAACTATTTTATCTATCTTTAGAGTCTTGGGTGGGTGCCCAAAAGCGAAGAAACACGGCTTTGAAGTTACTTCCTTATACGACTTCAAATCTGCTTTCCCCAAGTGGTGAAGCGAAGAATAAATTCATTTGCTTTCACACATTGGTTGTGGGAAGAAATTTTGTATGAAAAAGGTTCAATTATACGATTGACTTAAATGCACGTAGAACTTCCTGAACCCAATTTTTTAGTCCAAATGAGAAGAAGAGAGTTGTTCGATTGTCATAATGGTTTTCTACAAGTCCATTTTGGATATTCATTCAAAATGCAAACAACCCCCACTTATTTGAGGAGGATTGATTTTTGTTACTCGCCTTTGACACAATTGGTACATTCTTCCCACCTTCATCTCTCTCTAATTCCTTTGCTTCTCTCTCGAGCCTGTAATTGGATTTATTTGTGCGTGGGATCAGATCCAATGATGAATTACAAATTAGTTTTATCATCTAATTTTCTTTCTTGTGAATTATAAATTATTACTTCTTTAGTCCATAGTCCGAATGAAAGTATTTGGAATTACCTTACTAGAAACCCTATCTAATAGAGAAGCAGAGATGGTTGTCAATGTGTAAAACATATTTTGTATTTAATTATAGTTTAAATGGTTGCATCTACAAAGCTGACGGATAGTGGTGGCCATATTGTCACGTGACTAGTATATTTGCATTGCACGTATGCGAGAAGGTTTCTTTAGGTGTATTCTCCTACGATTTATGTTGTCAATGAAGTTGCTTAATTTTTGGATTTTGCTCTTTGCTATTTATGAAAAAAATAGAACTCTTAGAATATTAGAATTCTTCATGATAAACTAACAACGTCATCTATTAGTCGAGATCAATGTCATTTGTTTTGCATGTATGTAGTTTATAAATAATTACATATCAACTCAAAAAAAGATGGGATATTGTAATTTGATGCATTTTTTTATCGGATCCAGCGTGACATCAGTCAAGAGATATCGGAGTCAACGACATGTAAGCATTTTTTCCTTTGTTCGGCGACCTACCACTCGAGATATTCGTGTGCGAAGCGGGATGAGCAAAATTTATAAATGCTGGGTAGCCTTCTTCTATTTTAATGTCGGTTTGTGGTTGTCACCCTCTGAGATTCCACTTGGCACACTCTCCCAACCATCAACTTCATCGAAGAAACCACCCGAGGAGACGCTCAGCAACTTGTCGCCGTGTTTTGCGGTTGTGCATCAAATCATGGCGCCAGAACACATCCAAGATAGGCCTCTTTAACCCTACAGATAATGGGTATGAACACCATGATTTGTAAGAAAAGAAAAGGAATGGGACTATAAGCGTAAAGCTCGACTTGTAAGAAAAGAAAGGGTCACCATAAGCAACATAAACGCAACTTGTAAGAAAAAGAACCCAAGAAAATCTGCCTTTTGGCCATAGGTGATCATTGCTTGCTAGTCTACCTTGAGATGCCGCTACAGGAGCATGGTAGCACCCACCCGATCCCGATCTTTATATGTTAAGGTGTAGAGCAAGACTCGGATGAGAATCGTTATCGATCGCGCAAACATCAACCTACACCTTCGTGAAGCACCTTGCACACGGTCTGCACCGCCGGTCGTACTATGACTTACATCATCATTAAAGGCGAGGACTGACAAGCTGCCCACTTCCGGTGCGCAACCCTATTCGGAGAAGTCTGACATCTTTCTTTCTTTGGAGAGAGGAGGCTCGTCGTATGGAAAGCAGAACATAACGGAGCGGCATACGCCGGCGGAACCCTGGCCGAAACACCTCGCCCGCCTCGCCCTCAACGCTTCCTCTCAGGGCGGGTCATGCGCGTGCGCTGGGTGCTTAGGGGGGAGAGGCTACAGCTGCCTCAACGAGGGGTTACACGCGCCATCCTTGAGTGCGTGAGGGCGTCGGTTGGGACGGGGCGTTGGTGAACCGATCCTACGAGTGGGTGGAGAAGATGGTAGCCTTGAGCCGCCAGTCATGCCTTGAGCAATCGGCGGTCGGGGGGCGAGGCTTACGGGGCGGCATTACACCTACAACGACATCGCGTGCGACACATATGTACGGGACAAAGATCGAGAGAACAATTTTTGGCGAGAGATGAGCATCGACACACATTTGCGCCGATCCGCTCCGATTACTCGAATCCGATGGGTGAGGGTTCTTACGCATGCCGCAGTCGGAAGGATCTTGTTCGCAAAGCGCTCCAGTCGGCCAGCGCCGCTATGCCGGCGTGCTCCTCCCTCCGGACGTTGCTCCTCCATCACCAGGGTCGGGTTGAGATTGATTTAAAATGAGTTGGGCCGGGTCGTATACCCATTAAATCGAGTTAAATAGGTCCATGAAGCTTACTTTAGCGACCGAAATCGGTGAGCTTACCGCCAGCTGCGGGACGGACGACAAAGAGGCCCAAAAATAATTTTTTGGTCCTCAAAACCTTGAAATCCTGACATTTGTTAGTTTCACCTGTGGTGACCAGGATCCCGAGCTATAATAGGCCTATACAACCGCCGCATGCCCGATCTCGTTGATGGGCCCCCTCGGCCTAAAACACTAAATTAATTAACCATAAAACAAAAGCGAGTAAAGGTTGCTTTGCGCTAGATCAATTAATAATGGCCTCTGTGGCATTGAAAACATTGAAACAATTACATATTTCTCATCTTACAATGTTTATAAAAAACTTGTGTCTACTGTTATAGAACTAAAGAACCAAGTAATGAACGGAATTGGAATGTCAATGGAAACTCAATGCCATTCATTGTTCCATTGATTAGTTTAAGGTCTCGCATAGTGTTGAATTTTTTTTTCCTATTAATCACCTTAGTTTTAGGGTTACATCTTTTGAGAATGCTATAACGTTATGTTCAAAATTTTCAATAAATTTTCCAAAAATATCTTGTGAATTTACAACACATGCAGAATTCACAACACACATTCACATACAAATACAACACAACACAACACACATGCATACAACACACACACACACAACACACTCAACATTTATAACACAACACTCATACACACAACACACATAACATTCACAACACACACACATACAATACACACACAACACACTCAATATTTATAACACAACACTCATACACACAACATACATAACATTCACAACACACACACATACAATACGAACACAACACACTCAACATTTATAACACAACACTCATACACACAACATACATAACATTCACAACACACACACATACAATACACACACAACAACAAGACACAACACATACACAATACACACACATACACAATACACACAACACATATACAATATATACAACACATACACATATACACAACACATACACACAACACACACACATACACAACAAACATTCACAATACACACACATACACAACACACACACAACACATATACAATACATACACATAACACACATATATACACACACAACACACACAATATTTATAACACAATACTCATACACACAACACACATAACATTCACAACACACACACATACAATACACACACAACAACAAGACACAACACATACACAACAAACATTCACAATACACACACATACACAACACACACAACACACACACAACACATATACAATACATACATACAACACACACAACACACATACACAACACAACACACACACATATATACAAACATAAAACACATGCAGAATTCACAATACACAACACACACATACACATATACACAACACAAACAACACATACACAACAAACATTCACAATACACACACATATACAATACATACATACAACACACTACACAACAACACAACACAAACATATACATACACAAACAACACACACACAAATACAACACCTACACACAACACAACACACATGCATACAACATACACACACTCACAACACAACACTCATACACACAACACACACATACAATACACACACAACAACAAGACACAACACATAACACAACACAACACATACACATATACACAACACACACATACACAACAAACATTCACAATACACACACATACACAACACACACACAACACATATACAATACATACATACAACACACACAACACACATACACAACACAACATACACACATATATACAAACATAAAACACATGCAGAATTCACAACACACAACACACACATACACATATACACAACACAAACAACACATACACAACAAACATTCACAATACACACACATACACAACACATATACAATACATACATACAACACACACAACACAACACAACATATACATACACACAAACAACACACACACAAATACAACACCTACACACAACACAACACATATGCATACAACACTCACACACAACACACAACACATACATACAACACACACACATACACACAACACATATACACACACACACATACATACACACACACACAAAACACAACACATATATATACAACAAACATCAATACACACACACACAACACATACACATACATACACACACACAACAAGACACACACATATACACACATACACACAACATACACACATACACAATACACACAACACACATATACATACACAACACACACACACACACATATACAATACATACACACAACACAAACACACACACAACACATATACACATATACATACAACACACACAACACACAACACACACAACATATATATACACAACACTCACACACACATACACACATAACACAACACAACACATGCATACAATACACACACACACACATATATACACACACACACAACAACATACTGACACAACACTTCATACACACACATATAACATACACGCACACACAATACACACAACACACACACATACACACAAGACACAACACACACAATACACACACAAATATAACACAACACAAACATACACACACAACACAATAAATATATACAACACACAATACTATAACACACAATACACACATAACACACACACATACATATATACACAAACACAAACAACATACACACAACACACACACATACACAATAAACATTCACAATACACACACATACACAACACATACACTTCACATATACAATACATACATACAACACCACGACACATACACACACAACATAACATATACATACACAAACAAATGGACACACAAATACAACACATACACACAACACACACATACACAACAAACATTCACAATACACATGTATACAACACACACAACATTTATAACACAACACTCATACACACAACACACATAACATTCACAACACACACACATACAATACACACACAACAACAAGACACAACACATACATAATACACACATAATACATGACACAACTCTACACACATACATATATACAAACATAAAACACATACTGAGTAAGTCACAACACACAACACACAACACATAACATTCACAACACACACACATACATACACAAAGACAACACATATACACAATACACACATAGGACGATTGGCCGAGGAGAGAGTTCGTAATCAGTTGGGCGTGGATCTGCTTCACCGGCTACGTGCTCAAGCAAAGCCCTCCGAGAGACGAACATCGGGATCGTAGGAGCGGGCGAAGCATGCAGAGGGGGGCCAGGGATGAGGCTACGCTTGGATGCTCGTGTCGTCGCCGTGCCGAAACCTCTTAAAGAAAATGGGTTTTGAGCAAACTGAACCGGCCCTGCAATGCGTCAGGGGTGATGTGGACTGGGCTGGTGAGTGTGGTGGTTCGCACCGTTTGCGCCGTTCCTACCCCAATCAATATTTGATGGTTCCGACCATTTTGCTCTTCTTCGCCGCTGTGGGAAGACCGAAGAGGGATTGGGATCTGACCACCATCTCTTCCTCCCTCATCTCCCTCCAACCTCCCAATCGAGAGGAGAATGAAGTTGATGCATGTGTTTGAGAAGCCAACGGAGTACTCTCTCTCTCTCTCTCTCTCTCTCTCTCTCTCTCTCTCTCTCTCTCTCTTCCCCAATGTTCGAGGCGGTGCTCATCCGCCTGCACCCTTCTCGCTCAATCACTGGCTTTTTCAATAGTTGTATATCAAGAATTAAACAAGGGGTGAGCTTTTGAAGTCGAATCTTTTGACTACATTAAAGGTAGATTTTGCTCCTTGGTTAAAATCAGACCACAAAACTGAACACCGCTTATTCACTTTGATACAATAGCAGATGGTGAGCACTTCCTTTTTCTCCCCTATTATTGAACCTATAATTCAATTCCTACTGCTGGTTCTACTCTTAGGCTAGTAATTTTCATTTCTAGTACATAGAAAATGCAACACAACTTGAAGAAAGTTCAATTTTCGTGTCCATAACTGGTACTGCAAGTTGATGCCTCTAGTCCATTGTTTCTAATTTAACTACTTGTACTGTATCCCCTTGTGTGATATTATGCATCAAATTGTTTGTGTTTTCCTACTGCTTTTAAGATGATCTTTGAAGCCATACTCATGGATCACTGTGTTAATCCTTGAATGAAAGTTTCTGATGTCAATGAGGATATTATGGTCTGTTAAGTTGAGATAATATATTCTTTGTACTGTGACCTACTTCCTATATGGAGGTTAGGATTGATCAACATATTTTAGATGGAATATTTTCTTAATGAACAATGCCAGCCTATTCAAGTTAAGCAGGTTCTAAATTAAAATTTTTGGAACAAATTGTTGTCTTGTTAGAGTAATTCGAAAATAAAGACATTGGAGGTATGATTGCTAGTTGCTTTTTAGTCCTAATTCTGAGTTCTCCTAGACGAGGTTCCTCCAATCCCTTTTATATTCTTTTGGCCTTAGAGAAGTTGGCCATGGATTCTGGTATCAACCTAAACTAGTCGATACGTGTTGTCTCATGAAATATCAAGATGTAAACTGTCTTATACTAGTTGTATCAAAGTGGATTGTGTATATAGACCAATGCAGATCTGTACAAGTTCAGTACAAGATGGCATGGATCTTGTTTGGTACAAAGATTAAACACGCCCGGGAACTCCAATCCATTGAATGCAGGCTCGTTGTTGGAAGTCCATCCCGTATCCAATCGGCGTCACAGCGACTGATCCAAGTTTCCTTTCCTAACGCGAAGCACACACATTCTCCTCCTCAAGGTGCAATACTCTGTTTCTTTTTCTCCACATATCCTTCTCTCGATGAATACTTTTGGGGATTTTCTTCTTTGAGGATATTCCTCGTGGCTTCTTGATTGGTAAGTTCTGGGGCATTTTCTTCTTTGAGGGAGTTTCCATTGAATCTTCTCTGTATTTTCTTGTCAGATTCTTGAATGTTTTTGTCTTCGTTGGGATTGCATCTATGTGAAGAAAATATGGTATGCTTTGTACTAGAGGATGGAAGTTGGATTAAGCTTCATGAGGAGCTGATCAGGTCAAACTCACTCCCAGCGAGAGCCAAACGGTCAAGAAGTCATCAAGAAACCATTTAACATCCAGAGAACAGCCAGGAGGAATTTCTGCAGAAAGGAAAACTCGCCAAGAAACCTCTTCAAAGAAGAAAATGCTCAAGAATTCACCAAGAAACAATTCAGGTGCGCTGTTGCTTAGATCTTATTTTCATTCCTTTTTTATTGCTCAGAAGTTTTGGACCAGATTTACTAGTTAGATTGGACAAAGAGCATATTTGGTTTGATATGATACTCCTTTTGGCAGCCTTATTTGTAACCTCCATATACATAGTTTTTGTTCTTTTTGTTACATTATTAGTTTTCTTGGTCATCTTGCTTGAGATCAATGCTTAAAACAATTGTAGGACTGAAGTAGATGCAATGACATTAACACATTCAAGAATTGACATGGACATTTCAATTATGAACTCAGCATCCTTCTTAAGAAGTACCTCCTGTCTCGAGAACTAGGATTCAATTGCATTTGAAAATTGTTGTGATAAATGCTCCATGCTTAAAGGTCATATCTCTACTTGCATTGGAAAGTTTGACTATCCATTAGAGAAATATATGTTGATATAAAGGTATATTTTGCATAAACAATGACAAATGATATATAAAATATTTCTCATCTAGATATATAATTTCATGACCAATTATTTAAAAAAAGAGAGGAACATCTGTTAGATAAATAGAAGAACTACATGATAGTGTAGTTCTCAAGAGTACATCAGATGAAGTGCAATAATCCTTGTATAATAGCTCATGAGACAACGATCAAGTTGTTTCCCCTTTTCTGTAACTAATAAAACTATATTCATATTAATACTAAAGAATTATTTGAATATTTGATTAGTGGTTTAAATAGGCGCTCGGGTGGCGAGGCGAGGCAAGGTTTGAGCGCCTTAAGGGTGGACTAGGCAATGCGCTTCAGTGAAGCATCGCTTGGGCACTTGCCTAAACCTAAGCGTCCGGTGCCTTGGGCGAGCGTCCGATTCAAATGAAGGAATCACACCAAACTTTTAAGTCTAGTTCAATTCAAAAGTGACTAGCTGGTTCGATCGAACCAACTAACCACTTTCTTACTTGCAAAAGCCACCTCTACACCCGCGCATGACCCTGAGCCATCAACCCTAGCACAGCTTCTGCCTCCGCCATCGACACTTTTGTGTCGCTTCCTCTATTGTAGATGTAGTGGACCGAGGCTTCCTCTATCGTCGACGGACGGGTCTGACGGCCTAACCTTTGTTCGCAACTTCTTTCTGTCATCGTTGCTCTCGTGTGTAGCTCCTTCCACCATCGAGGGAGAGGACCGTAGCTTCCTTTATCACTGACGGACACCTCTGAAGCTTCCTCTGCCCACGACGTTGTCATCCGCAGCTTCCGATGCCGTCGCTGCTGTTGTCCGTAGTTTCCTCTGCCGCTGTCATTTGAATGTTCCACTGTCGATAACTTTTTCTCCCTCTCGCTTCGATCAAGCACAGTTCTTTTCTCTCCCTTTTAACAGTTCTTTTCTCCCTGTCTATAGTTCTTTTCTCTCGGTCCGAAATTTCCACTGTCAAAGCGCCTCGCTTCGCTTGGGCGAGCGCCTAGCGCCTCAGGCATTTTGGGATGTGCTTTTTAATTTGATTGCAAAATGGAAGCAAAATAAAGGTTACAGACTTACACTAGGATCATGATACGTTGTGAATATTTAAGTTCCAATTGAATATGAAAGAGGAATTGATGCAAAAACCTCAGTTCAGGTCCCACATTGTCTTATCATTAGAGATATTGAGTGATCAGCAGTTCTTACTATATCTTAGATTCATAGATCAATTATAATTTAGTTGGACCTATCACTCACTTTCTTCTCTACAGAAATTTTATGAAAATTCAAGCTCCAAAATTAAACCACATTTTCTTGGAAGAATATTTTACGAGTGTTATGGTTCAAACTGATATATTAGCTTCTTGTTGTAGCCTGTAGGAAGAAGATAATACTAGATCATTTGTTTCTTGAAAAGTTTGTATTGTAGATTTGAGGTAGCTACTTTGCTTTTCCTCTCTTGTTGCACTTTTTGTGTGAGAATTCTGACATTTAAATGCTTATATCCAGTCATCAGGATACTTGTGTGTAAAGATCCTTTGCTTATGCTAGGTTCATCTCTGATGTAGTTATTACAATAGATGCATCAAGCATTTTCCTAAGAATTAAGATTATGATTTAGTGACTTCTACTGTCATCATAACAATTTTTAAAATTTTTAAGGTTTGGAGTGTCATAAGTCAGCCTCATGATGCTTCAAGCTTCAAGTTCCATTCATCGATCTCATTATCATTTTGACTCATTAAGTTCACTACCACTCAAGTCATTGATGTTTCTTCAAGCGAATCCATGCCACACTATTTCGAGGCCACAGAGTTGTAGGTGGATTGATTTCTTATCAGGTGTGTAGTGGCAAAATGATAATCCCTTTTTCTTTGAGAATTTCTACTAAAGGTTTTTGTTTGGTTCTTGTTCTTTTAGGCAGCTGGAGATCTTCCTGTTCACGGTTCAAATCTTTTTGCTCGCAAGTGCTGGATTCTTGTAATACATGTGGTATTAAAAAGGTATGTATTATTTTGAACTTGATGATTGTAAAATGTTTTTAAAATTGTCCATTCTATTTGATTGTACATCTTTTTGTTGATTATCATGGATTCTCATATAGTTTGATGGACACTTGAACCTGCTTTCAAAATGATATCATCACAATTATTATAATTTGTGATGAAACCCAGCTTTATGTTGCACCAATAATTGCTTAGAGATAAGAAAAGATTTAAGAGTTAGATGCATGATAAAAGAGCCCAATGTTGTAATATATTCTTCTTAAATAATAGAGTGGCTCTTATCAACATGTTTGGCTTGTTCTGAAAATTTACTAATTTAATGTCACTATGTGATGGCATATAGTAGGTACTTTAACTAAGTTTTGAACAAAGAATGCTTTGACATAAAATGATATGGATTTGTGAAACTTTAGGAGTTTCAGCACAAAAAGACATGCAAGATTTTTTTGAATTATTTAAATTTTAAAGCAACCTAAGACTCCAATTGTCAGAAACCAAGGGAACTGCATTCCCTTGCATAGCCTACAGGTCCCATCCAACATTTTGTTGGTGCATTAAAATTTTTATTTTTTTCCCTCTCACTTCTTTTCAATTTACAGGTAGATAACCATTTGTTAATTTATTAGGGAAAGGAATGAATTGCTTCCTGTACTTCACCATTTGTCAAAAAGTTAATAAAGTTGATTGATATTTGCAGACAAAGGTTCAATGTATTGTTTCATATCTTAGATCTATCTTCTTATATTTATATTAGTTGCATTTGAATCTTTGTCAAGTAGTTGACTCTCCTACCTAAGAATAGCTAATCTTTGACATGGGTCTTTATGTGAATTTAACTCTTTTACAAGTTTTGATATTTTTAAAATTATTTGATGTTTTAATAGAATATTTGGTTGATATGTTGAACCTTATTGTAAAATAGGGAACATTATATTGAGAATTCCTTTGTGGGCATGTGCAGCTGCTTGTTATGAAGATTCAGTTGTACTACATAGACTATGTAGGCCATCAAAGCAGTTATATGAATGCATAAGCATCTGCAGCTGCATGAACTGGAAGCACTTTGTTAAGCGTTCTAATGGAATGTTTTTCTTGTTTCTCGAATTTGTACATTTGCTCAGATTTGTCTTTGTGCTCTTGCTTACTGAATGTCATAGTTTAATTTTCTCCAGCTGTAATTTGTGTTATATTTTATTGGATACTCTTAGTTTAGTTGGATACTTGGATGTCATTTTCATTTACTAGTTGTTGATATTCAAAAGTGTATAACTGATGACATTTATTCAGGATAAAGACAGCAACATTGTTCGATTAGATTCAGTGTTACCTGTGCAAACTCTTCGAAACTTTCCCATTGAGAAACTTTATGGAGAAGTTGTCATGGTTCGGCTTGATTCTGGTCTTCTGCTGAATTTAAGGGATTCTGACGATCTCTCTTTAAATAGAGCACTTTTAACTATCAATTATCTATACAATGCTGGGGCTAAAGTAATTTTAGTAAGCAACTGGCTTCAGTCCAATGCTTCAAGGCTTCTTTCAAAAGAGGCCTTTGCAGGTTAGTAGCATTTCAGACCTTGTCAATAGATGTTCACTTAAAAATTAAGGTATACACTGTTGCTTTTATCATGTTATCTTAAGAGAAGATAATAAGTAACCATACTAGTTCTCTGCAGCATTCTAATATTAGTTTTCAATTTATCATGTATTAGTTTATTGACATACAGGAAGAAAGACAGTTTCTTAATATATATGCACTAGACTATCTTGCTTCAGTAGTTTAGAGATGTGGTCTCTTTAATTGAAGTTCTGCTTGAATGATGATGGTTTTCAGCTGTGATCTTTTTAATTAAGAGTTCTACTTGAAATGTCATCATTGAACAGATCACTTGTCAGCGCTTCTCAAGGTTAAAGTTGTGCCTGCAAATGATGCTTCTGCCATCATGCAATTCAAGATGAAAAACGTGGAAAATGCAGATGTACTTCTTCTTGACAACTTGACAAATGATAAAGAAGAAGTTGCAAATTCCTATGAGTTCTCCAAGACATTGTCATCTGGTGTCTCCATCTTTGTTAATGATGCCTTCTCACTATCACATAGGGTTCTTGCTTCAACTGTTGGTGTTGCCCGCTTTTGCCATGCATCTGTTGCTGGTTTTCATTTCGAGGAGGAATTGTTGCAACTAATGAAGATCAGTGAGACCAAAAAACAACCATATGTTGCAATAGTATTCTCTTCTATCCTATTTCTGTTTGATGCTACTTTCATTTAAACTCTTCAGGGATAATCTTAAACATGTTTCTGTTGTTTTTTCCTAAAAGAAATTATTACGACATGAGCTTGATTGTTATTCAAGTTGGTGCAACAGTTACAGCATGTAATGGATTTATTTTGCAAGATGCTAATTTGATTTTAGAGAAGGAAGTATGAAAAACTTGGACCATTTTAATTCTTTTTTCAAATTGGTGGTGTTGGAGATCAATCTGCACCTCATTTATTCAATTATCTGATGGATATCGTTCCTGCTTTTGATTTGCATCAAGATGTATGTCTTTATTTGTGCTAGACATACTAGGCATAACTTTGAAGAGCTAAATGTGGTGAACATAAGTTTTTTCCTGCTAGCTCTTTCTCATAATCTTAAGTAGATTTTTTTATGGACTGCAAGTTGTGCATGACATATGATAGGCATTTGATTCTTGTAGTGGTCATGTCCACATAACAACTGTTGCATTGCTAGCAAGGTCAAAAGCATTTGTAACTCATAAATTGTTGGCTTCCTATGTATTTGTTTCACTTTGTTATCTTCATATTTTAGTTGGTAGGATGCTCCCATGCAGCTTAGGTTGTGGCCCAAGCCCTAGTCTGGATAGCACATTAGTTGGTGATGGCATGAACTTGTGCCTATTGGAAATGCTAGGTAGTTTTATAGGGGTACAATTAAAGAAAAGAATAAGAATAGCAGAAAGACGAAAGTGAAAAAAGAGGGATCCATTAATATTTAATGGGGCAGTGTTAGTAGTAGCTTATAATCAATATTGCATTTTAACTTTATCTCTTGAGTATGTTTTTTACTTTTGAAACAGTAAGAACACCTACTCTTTCTTGTATGCATCTTGATTGCAATTTTTGGATCCTGATTTACCAGTCTAGATCTTGTTTGCCACCACTAAAACCTGGAGGACTTTATCTGTTAATCTGAATGTGTCTCATTATGGGTGATACATATGTGTGCAACTATTTGGCTGCTTTTAATTTGATAACTCTGATGCATCACAGGCACACAATTCTGATTAATGTAGCTAACTTCTATCCTGTTTTGATGGTAGTGATGCACATTATGATCTCTTCATTCTACACAAACCTTTTGAGTTGGAGCAACATGTTGCCAAACTGGTGCTAACAAGATATATTCTGCTTTTATTGCATTAGAATCATAGTCTGGTTCCATGTTTTAGATAATTGATTTAAAATAAAAGTTTCAATGCCCAGATTTTCTTTTTTTTTTTTAATTCTAAATTTTTGACATTCTGCATGCTGTTTCCTTCTTCTGATGGGAGCTAAATATGTTGCAGATTGGAGGGAGTAATTTCCTGAAAAAAGCTAATACATTGCATATTTTAGCTTCTACATGTGATGGACTTATTTTCATTGGAAAGCTAGCATTTCAGATAATGAATGGTTTGGGACTTTCAGTACCTGCCCACTTAGTGGAACATGATGCTGTTAAAGAAGCACTAGAACTGATCAAACTTACACAACGAAGAAAGATTCCAATTTATTTTCAGAAAGATTTTCTGTGTGTCAAAGTTGGCAAGCCTGAGCTGCTGGAGATATACACTTATAATGAAATCTTGGCTGGTTAGTGTGATGAATTGTACATGTAAAATCACGTGAAAATTAATTTTTAAGCTTCAATCGGCCTTTTTGAACCTTTGTCGTTTTAATCTTTCCATTTGTAGTTCACACTTTCATTTTGGCTTATCAAGTCCTGGAAAAGCATGCCAATGCTTGCCTATGTTTTATTTATTTATTTTATGTATTATTATTTCTTAAATTTTTTCATTTTTTTATAAGTCTTAACATATTCTTTGTTTGTTTCTTTCTTTCATTTTAGTTTTTCCTAGTAAAATGAATATCTTTTTTTATGAATATGTTAAATTTTATAACATGGACTTGGTACAAGCTTTGATTAGAATCCTAATTAATCATGTCACAAATTATGTGTGTTCTATCACTTCTCTATCATCACTCGAACATATCAAGATCCATTTTGGACTTGACCTTTTGTACTCAACTTGGTCCTAGTCCCCTTATTGCTGAAAGGAGAGGGTCCAAGTCCAATTTCCTACTTGTTGCCTATACCAACGTCTGCCATACCGAATGATACCGCCCGGTACGAGCGGTACTTACCGATCCGATAGGATACCGGTACGTAGATCGCCTATTACCGCTCGGTATCGATTTTTTAATTTTTTTAATAGAAAAAAAATCGTTTTTTTATTTTTTTAATATCGGGCGACGTCGTTGAGGCTCGGGCGACGTTGCCTTTTGTTTTTTCTTTTTAATATGAGACGTCGCCGATGCCTCGGCGACGTTGCCTGTGAAGCGAGACTTTTTTTTTTTAATAAGCGATGTCGTTGAGAAAAGAAATATATATATATATATATAATATTTATTTATATATATAATATATATAATTATATATAATAATATTTATTTATATATATAATATATATAATTATATATATATACCGAATGGTACACCGAAATGTACTGTTCGGTATACGGTACCGTATCATACCGGAAGAGTATCGAAACTCCGGTACGGTACGAAATTGCAGACATTGGTCTATACTATATATGTGGGTCTAGGATAACTAGCAGCTGAACCTAACCTGGCTATCATTACTGGTTATAGCTCCACTTACATCTTTCCAAATGAGCCCTTGATGATCTAATGCATTAAAAGATTGTAAAACATATGTAAGTGGATCTTCATAGTGAAGGCATTCTAACCTAAACTGTGAGGTGAAGAATGTACTCTTTTCTTGTTCATTTTTTGAGTATGCTATGACTATCACTTCTTACTGCAGAAGAAGATAATCTATCCAAGCAATTGTTATGTACATTTTACTGATTATCTTTAATATTCAGGTTGGATGCCTGTGGATCTAGGGCCAGTTTCAATGAAAGAAACCTCTTCTATGCTCTCAACATGCAAGGTCTGTGGCATCATAATTTACTTTTTGTGCCATGTTTGAAATCTAATTGAGGTTAAATGTATATTTTTTATAAGGTACTCTTTGTCTTTCATTAACATCTAAGCCATAACCGGTTCAAAACCAAGTGACAAATGCATCTCAGAATGTCCATTAAGCCATTATGATAATTATATTTTTCTTCTGTTTCTTCTATAGATAAAAATGGTCAACTACATGCAGATATGGAAGATCAACTAATAGAAAAAAATTGTTTATTGGACGGTATTGCTTGTTGTCCCCCGTTTTTTATCATAAAAATGGTCACTAAGTTCTTGATATAATAGAAGATCATGAATATCTACTTTAAAATATCATTTTAATATTCCCTAGTTTCAATCACTGATTACAGCACTAATGTATCCAATCAGTGGTCCATGCCGGCATAATGATCAGATTTAACATCTAAGTAGCAAAACACTGAAGTAAAAAAGAACTATCATAGTCGATATGCTTGATTTCTCCTTGGACGGCTGCATCAACTCTGAGATAGGTTGTGCTACAATTTTACTGAGAATGAAATTTAATTTGGCATGTTTACATTCTTATTAAGTCTGTTAGTGATCAGCACGTCATAAGTGTAGTTACTGTAGTAGACTGAGTTTTGGTGGAGTATATAAATGTATCAAGACATAGTTCAGTTTAAGCTAGAATAGTAGATCAAGTTACTTTTTTCCTCTTAGCAGTTTTATATGACCATTTTTAATCTTGAGGTCCAAATTGACTTATCAGACCAATATGTACTGATTAGTATTTTCTCATCTGAATTGGTTGTGGCATGTGGTCCAAGTGATTTTGCTCGATCTGGTTTGAAACTAGTTATTTTATTTTTTAAATTTTAACAGCTAAAAACAGTTGTTCAAAGCTGTTGGCTGTTTTAGATTGCAGAAAAATAAAAACAGAAGGTGTCAGGATCTTCTCTCTTTCTTTCACTTGGTTGCAATGGCACAACCTCCAGTAGCACACTGCCACTCCGTCCACCTCCCATCATCGTCATTGCCTCGACCTTCAATATGCTTAGCCATCTCTTCCTCCACCTTCTCTTATCTTCCTCTTTCCTTTGGTTTGTGCTGGTTGATCCGGGTGTCTGCTGCATGTCAGTACTCCATGTACCTGGGCTTGTATCAGTCTGATCAGGGACTGGTATGGGTTTTGGATTGGAATTGGACTCCTCAAGTCTATTTGATCGTACTTGGTGTTTATTATTTACAGATCCTCCTTTAGGTGCAATAATAAATTAGGAGCGTATAGAAGCCACTAGACTAATCTGGAATAATTAGGATATCTTCTTTGCATAACTATAAGGAAATTTTAGTTTTACTATTCTATAGAACTTTTTTTTTTATGTTTTATTGTCCTTGAAATGTTCTGTTCTCAATAAACTATTTGGA
Organism: Musa beccarii; assembly: GCA_024322285.1. Lineage (NCBI taxonomy): Eukaryota > Viridiplantae > Streptophyta > Magnoliopsida > Zingiberales > Musaceae > Musa > Musa beccarii. The sequence continues at coordinate 79,131,333 of CM044395.1, forward strand.
GACTAAATGGCTAATAGCTTTTTTTGTAATTAGAGATGACTGCACTTGAATTTGTTGCAGATATTTTCTCTCTTGCATATGATTTGTAAGATGATGATATGATGCTACCAACCTTGGGTGTGACTCCTAGTCCTAGGATTTATGAGTCCGCCGATCTTTTTTATCATTTTTTTCATTATTTGTTTGGTTATGCAGCACCAAACACTAGACCAAGATCCCTTGTATCCACATCCTTAAGCTACAGATTTTTGCCTCTTAAAATACCAAAAAAATACCATCACAACTACAAATCTTTTCAGAACTACTTTTGATAATAAACTATAGTTTTCATTATTCTATTCTTTTGCCATTTGAAGAACACATTTGACCAAGGAATTCCTTTTCTTTCGGACTGGTATGTACTGATCAGTATTTATCGATCTGGGCATGAAACAGTATATGGGCCCAATCCATTTCAGGCAGTCTGGTCTGGTTATATAGAAAAATAATACATACCTCCTCCTTCTCATGGTTCTATCATAATCGCGAGAGCCTCGATGTCTTGTTCTCCTCTTCCTCCTTTTCCTCTCCTTCCTCGTTCCTTGTCTTGCTCTAGTGCCTCATCTTCCTCCTCTGCCTTCTCTTCATCCTGCCTCATCCTGCTGTTCCTCCATCATCACCTCTGCATTCCTCTCTCTACTTTTTCATCGAGTTTTCATGGCATATCGTATACTGATACACTAGTCTCAGTCAGTACCTGTCCAGGACTGGTACAGTAGCCCTGTACGAGATTGTAATCCTTGCATTTGACTAGATCAATTTTGGCTTCATTACCTGCTACAATGATGTTTGGTTGGCAAATACTTTCTCAATTTGGTATGCTTATCTTTCTTTATCTTTTACAAACTTGAACTTTTAATTCAATTTATTAGAAATCAATCAAACAATTTTAACTCTAGTATTTTTTTTGTTGTTGTGGTTCTATTTTCTGTAGTCTTCTTTTAACTTTCTAATTATTGTGATTTTTCACTTTTTGATTGAAAATGTTGAGTTTGGTGCTTAAACAAACCAAATGGAGATGAACTAACTTTCATGGCGTATACAGTGCACATTATGTTTTCATTTGAAAATATGGGATGTTCATTCAATATTGTATCTATCATAGAGAGCATCGCAAGATTAGTGACAACTTGTCATATTAACACAAGGCAGGTGATTTAGACGTGTTTTGCAGAAGTTATCTGGTTAATGCATGTCCTTGACATGTAAGGTATTTTTTTTAATTGTTTAGTGATTTGATTTGTTAGATAATTAAGAAGATTTGACCAGCCAACCCAGTATTTGTTCTCTGTCATTTCCGTGTCCTAGCATTCTTTTCAGAACTAGCTATCTTATACAATATTGTTAATGCCTTGATATTTGAACTGTACCTTGTTCATTGAATTATGGTGTAATTTTTGGCATTTTATGTGATTTTAACTTGCTTTTAGAGTGACAATGAACCAACTTTAGAGGATTTAATGCAAGTCCATCTTTTGCTTATGTTATCTTTGTTTGGGATTACTTAACAAGCTTAGAGGGTTTCCTGGTTGATTTGTGATCTCTAGCTGATGTTGTTGAACGAGGACTTTAAAAATGATAAGTAACCAATTAGGTAATCAAAATAATGCTGAATTGATAGAGTGCTATGCAAAAAATATGACTTGCACAAAGAAGAAGATTTGCAGGTTTATAGTGGGTGAGTGGTGACTTAGAAAGTAGCCAAAGATACTATGATTATTGTCACTTTAGGGTGATGCAATTGCAACCAAACCTGACCTTTTTAGATAGGTAAACATAACAAAGCTTTATATATAATGACTTGAGTAGATCAAGAGAAACTTGGTCAGCAAAGTTGCTCAAATACTTACAGAATTGACATTTTAGCATACTGAAAATGTCTAGCTACTTAGCTATACGGATGAAATTCATAGTATTGCTAATTGTTAAACATGAGTGGATGTTTTTCTTTGTTTAGTTTTTTCCTTATAGTAGTGCTTCTTAACCTAGCTTTATAGCTGATTACTTAAATTTTATTTTTTATGCCTTATAATTTGACTCTTTTGTGTTTTGTGAATTATTTTTGTACATATCTGCTTCCATAATAAATATTCACATCTTACAGAAAGTCATATTGATTGGTTCAGTAAGTTTTGGTTCTTTAGAGGAAGATAACGTAAGAACATCTCAATTGGCATCCGTACTTGAAAGAATAAGCAAAAATGGTAGTGAGGTGATTCTTATTGGGAATGCAGCCTGCAAAGCATTTGCAGGAAAATCAAGTTATTCTAATCAGTATTCAGTGTTTAGAAATGCATCGGTTGCTTGGGAGTTTCTCAAAGGAACAAAGTTGCCAGGTGTGGCGGCATTAGATAAAGTATGCATGCCTCTACTCTTTATATTTTAATTTTCCTTTTGGTTTTTTATATGACTTGCCAATTATAATATTATATGAAGTCAAACATAATGAATTATCTATAACCTTGAGGCTGCAATTTGTAACTTCGACTATAACTTGTGTGTTTACGTAATGTTGAATCCAAATGTGTGAATGCTTAGATTTATTTTAGTTTTTTTCTGGCATATATATTTTAGAAACTCATGCTATATGTATATATACAGTTAGTAATTTTACATTTATGGCTGTTTAGATTTTTTCTGGTATCTTGTTTATTCTAGCTTATGCTATTAAAATGTCTTTGCTAATTGTTCCATGTCCATTTTTTTTTCACAGAAAAATAACTAATTATAAAGTTTGAATATTGATATTGCAAGAAAATGGTTTCCAAAATGTTGTGATATAGAACTAGATTTAACTGAACACACTGCTAGTTGGTCACTGAAGGGTCACCATTCTTGCTAATGAATTCACAACACACAAGACACATAACATTCACAAAACACACAACACACACATACAATACACACACAACAACAAGACACAACACATATACAATACACACACAACACATAACACAACACACATACATATATACAAACATAAAACATATACAGAAGTCACAACACAACACACATAACATTCACAACACACACACATACAATACACACACAACAACAAGACACAACACATACACAATACACACACAACACATAACACAACACAACATATACACACAACACACATACATATATACAAACATAAAAGACATGCAGAATTCATAACACACAACACACACATACACACAACACACACACATACACATATACACAACACAAACAACACATACACACAACACACACACATACACAACAAACATTCACAATACACACACATACACAAGACACACAACACACAGACATACACAACAAACATTCACAATACACACACATACACAAGACACACAACACACACACAACACATATACAATACATACATACAACACACACAACACATATACACAACACAACACAACTTATACATACACAAATAACACACACACAAATACAACACATACACACATGCATACAACACACACACACACAACACACATATACACAACAAACATACACAACATATACATACACAAACAACACACACACAAATACAACACATACACACAACACAACACACATGCATACAACACACACACACACTCACAACACAACACTCATACACACACACACACACATAAAATACACACACAACAACAAGCACAACACAACACATACACATATACACAACACAAACAATACATACACACAACACACACACAAACACAACAAACATTCACAATACACACATACACAACACACGCACAACACATATACAATACATACATACAATACACATACACAACATATACATACACAAACAACACACACACAAATACAACACATACACACAACACAACACACATGCATACAACACACACACACACACTCACAACACAACACTCATACACACAACACACACACATACAATACACACACAACAACAAGACACAACACAACCTAAACACAACACATAACACAATACACACACATACACAACACACACAACACGCACACAACACATATACACACATATATACACACAACACACACACAACACATATACAATACATACATACAACACACACAACACACATACACAACACAACACAACATATACATATACAAACAACACACACACAAATACAACACATGCATACAACACACACACAACACACATATATACACACACAACATACATAACATTTATAACACAACACTCATATACACAACACACATAACATTCACAACACACACACATACAATACACACACAACCACAAGACACAACACATAACACAACACACATACATATATACAAACATAAAACACATACAGAAGTCACAACACACAACACACAACACACAACACACAACACATAACATTCACAACACACACATACACACAACACACACACATATAATACACATACAACAACAAGACACAACACATACACAATACACACACAACACATAACACAACACAACATATACACACACAACACACATACATATATACAAACATAATACACATGTAGAATTCATAACACACAACACACACATACACACAACACACACACATACACATATACACAACACAAACAACACACACACACACATACACAACAAACATTCATAATACACACATACACAAGACACACAATACATACATACAACACACACAACACATATGCACAACACAACGCAACATATACATACACAAATAACACACACACAAATACAACACATACACACATGCATACAACACACACACACAACACACATATATATACACACAACACACACAACATTTATAACACAACACTCATACACACAATACACATAACATTCACAACACACACACATACAATACACACACAACAACAAGACACAACACATACACAATATACACACAACACATAATACATCACAACACATAAACACACATACATATATACAAACACAAAACACATGCAAAATTCACAACACAGCACACATGACATTCACAACACACATATACACAACACACACACATACAATACACACACAACAACAAGACACAACACATACACAACACATAACACAACACAACACATACACACACATACACATATACACAACACAACACACACATACACAACAAACATTCACAATACACACACATACATAAGACACACAACACACACACAACACATATACAATACATACATACAACACACACAACACATATACACAACACAACGCAACATATACATACACAAATAACACATACACACATGCATACAACACACACACACACAACACACATATATATACACACAACACACACAACATTTATAACACAACACTCATACACACAATACACAACACACACACATACAATACACACACAACAACAAGACACAACACATACACAATATACACACAACACATAATACATCACAACACATAAACACACAACACACATACATATATACAAACACAAAACACATGCAAAATTCACAACACACAACAAACATATACACAACAACAAGACACAACACATACACAATACACACACAACACATAACACAACACAACACATACACACACATACACATATACACAACACAACACACACATACACAATAAACATTCACAATACAAACACATACATAAGACACACAACACACACACAACACATATATAATAAATACATACAACACACACAACACATATACACAACACAACGCAACATATACATACACAAATAACACACACACAAATACAACACATACACACATGCATACAACACACACACACAACACACATATATATACACACAACACACACAACATTTATAACACAACACTCATACACACAATACACATAACATTCACAATACACACACATACAATACACACACAACAACAAGACACAACACATACACAATATACACACAACACATAATACATCACAACACATAAACACACAACACACATACATATATACAAACACAAAACACATGCAAAATTCACAACACACAACACACATGACATTCACAACACCCATATACACAACACACACACATACAATACACACACAACAACAAGACACAACACATACACAATACACACAACACATAACACAACACAACACATACACATATACACAACACAAACAATACATACACACAACACACACACATACACAACAAACATTCACAATACACACACAACACACACACAACACATATACAATACATACATACAACACATACAACACACATACACAACACAACACAACATATACATACACAAACAACACATACACAAATACAACACATGCACACAACACAACACACATGCATACAACACACACACACTCACAACACAACACTCATACACACAACACACACACATACAATACACACACAACAACAAGACACAACACAACACATACACAACACATAACACAATACACACACATACATAACACACAACACGCACACAACACATATACACACATATATACACACAACACACACACAACACATATACAATACATACATATAACACACACAACACATACACAACACAACACAACATATACATACATAAACAACACACACACAAATACAACACATGCATACAACACACACACAACACACATATATACACACACAACACACATAACATTTATAACACAATACTCATATACACAACACACATAACATTCACAACACACACACATACAATACACACACAACCACAAGACACAACACATATACCATACACACACAACACATAACACAACACACATACATATATACAAACATAAAACACATACAGAAGTCGCAACACACAACACAACATTCACAACACACACATACACACAACACACACACACATATAATACACACACAACAACAAGACACAACACATACACAATACACACACAACACATAATACAACACAACATATACACACACAACACTCATACATATATACAAACATAAAACACATGTAGAATTCATAACACACAACACACACATACACATATACACAACACAAACAACACATACACACAACACACACATACACAACAAACATTCACAATACACACACATACACAAGACACACAACACACACACAACACATATACAATACATACATACAACACACACAACACATATACACAACACAACGCAACATATACATACACAAATAACACACACACAAATACAACACATACACACATGCATACAACACACACACACAACACACATATATACACACACAACACACACAACATTTATAACACAACACTCATACACACAATGCATATAACATTCACAACACACACACATGCAATACACACACAACAATAAGACACAACACATACACAATATACACACAACACATAACACATCACAACACATAAACACACAACACACATACATATATACAAACACAAAACATATGCAAAATTCACAACACACATGACATTCACAACACACATACACACAACACACACACATACAATACACACACAACAACAAGACACAACACATACACAATACACACACAACACATAACACAAAACAACACACACAAACACATACACATACATATATATAAACATAAAACACATACAGAATTCACAACACACAACACACATAGCATTCACAACACACACATACACACAACACACACACATACAATACACACACAACAACATGACACAACACATACACAATACACATATAATACATAACACAACACTACACACATACTTATATACAAACATAAAACACATACGTGGGAAAAGAATAGGTATCACAACGCAACAAAAGGGCAAAGCTCCCGACTCTGTATCTTGATCATTAATCCATGCTTATACAATAGAAATTATAATGGGTTGCAATAAAAATTGCAATCTCCAACTCAAAGCTCCCATCTTCTAGCTTAGAAAGATCCAAAACATCATTGATAAGTGATGCCAGTAGATTGCTACTTTTTAACACAGTTTCTATCATCACCGTTGTTCGAGGTTAGCTCGGATTTCGTAAGGGATGATAGAGCTATAATTGCATGCATTGGAGTCCGCATTTCGTGGTTCATGACAGCTAGAAAATCATTGCGAGCACGAATAGCCATCTCGGCCTCCCGACGAGCTGAATCTAGAGCAACATTTTGCTCCATAAGTAAGCCACGTGCCCGCATTGACGCTTCTAAAATCGCAGCATGTGAAAGTGCAATCGCTACCGGATGACATCAAATCCAAAAAAGAAAATTAACTCTGCAATTGAACTGTATGGAAACTTGAACAACACAAGATATATATTATTAATCGGAACCCACAAGATCACTTTCCAAAAATGGTGTTAACCCACGCCAAAAGATAATTTATAGACATCACATTAGCTCCAATGATTTAAATGGGTGCTCGAGCACTTGCCTAGGCGCTTGGACGAGGTGATGCGAGGCGAGGCCCGAGCACCTCAACAAAGGAACCAGGTGATGCGCTTCAATGACGTCTCGTCTGGCGCCGCCCGAACTCCTGGACGCTAGGTGCCTCGGGCAAGTGCCTAGTTCAAATGGTTGAACCGAACCAGATTTTCAAGTCCGGTTTAACCACGACAAATCCCCTTTCTTCCCTACTAAAGCCACCCCCGCACGCACACACAACCCCAGCGCCAACTCCTAGCGGGCGCTCTTGCCTCGGCAAATGGGCACAACGGACAAAGGACTCCTCTGTCGCAACGAATAGGTCCAACGAACCGATCTTGGAGAAGAACCCAAGTCGGATGAAGGCGGTTAACCTGGAAGGCCAAGCTTAATCTTCTAAGCTAGCAAAAGGAGTCCCTATCAAGATCGGATCATGGAGCGGGAGCACAAATACACACACACAAATACAACACATACACACAACACACATGCATACAACACACACACACAACACACATATATACACACACAACATTTATAACACAACACTCATACACCACACAAACACATACACATACATATATACAAACATAAAACACATGCAGAATTCACAACACACAACACACACATACAATATACACACAACACACATACACACACAAAGACAACATATATACACTCAACACACAAACACACTACACACATACACAATACATACACATAACACAACATATACACACACAACACAACACACACACATACACACGTAGATGATCCTGGATATCATCTCATCATTGGATGTCACCTCATTCTTATAAAGCAAAAAAAAGAGCATCAAATTATCTACCTGTGTGTAATTGTTGCACATTTCACAAACAACATTGTGCCTGCAAGTTGCACTAAAAGATGAGAGGAAAAAGTTAAACAACATCCAACTGGGAAAGATGCAGACATAAATTCAAAACATCAATAAGCTTGGTATGCCTAAAGATCAAAAAAATAGAATAATTAAAACTGGATTAGCGTCGGAGTTTCCAACTAGTTTGACAAGTTAGTATATTTTCGAAAGGAGTCCCCAAGTTTGGAAACAAGACGTTGGACTGCAGAATTCATGGTGATGCTAGTTAAAGCAAAAGCAGTGTTCCCACGTATCTTCTCGAGAAATAATTCGATAGATCCAAAGTGAAATGGAAGATTGAATACACCAATCGACACAAGAATGTACAAAATGGTAGAGCAAGTTTCCTATATGCACAAACATTAATTTATACACAAATTGGTATTCGGTTTATCACTGTAAGAAAACACAATAAATCATTTAAGTGGAAGGAGGAAGCGGAAGTGCCACTATAAAGATGGACGTGGTAGGTTACTTTCAACGGTTACCCGATGGTCGGTGGCATCACGATTCAAGAGGCCCGGATCGAAGTACTTGATGTCCAATGCCAAGTGACTCCTGCACTTATAGGATATAAAAGAGGAATGAGAAGATTGACACCTTTTCTTTTATCATCCTCCAGATGACCTGAGAAGATATCAAAAAGCTTTTTTTTTATGTACATCATCATCACCACTTCACTCCTCTGCAGACCTCATGGGACATGGTCTCCGTCGCTGCGATGCTGTTGGTGTCCGTCCGGTGGCGCTCCATGCGACTAGGCATTGGGTTACAGTGTGGCTTCAAGGCTGTGTGCGTTCCAATATTAGCTAAAGCGAGCAGGGCCGGCGGACAGCCACTCCCTTCGTCTCTCCCCGCGATTGATCCGCCTCACACCTCTCCTCTGTTGGCTGATGCAGTATGCATGCTGGTTGTGTCCTTGTGGCTACCGATGAAAGACATAGAAGGAGCTAAAGCAGGGAAAAGCAGAAGAAGGATGAAATGAGGAAGGTTGGCAAGGAAGAGGAATGGAAACGAACACGATGAGAAGGATGAATGGAGAAGGAAGAAAGGTCGGCAGGAAGGGGAACGCTATCCCTGCAGGGACAAGGAGCTGACCAAGAAGGAACAAAATCCTAATAGAACCGATGTCGAACCCAAATCTTCCACTTCCTCGTCCTGCTCTTGCGCCCGCCTTCCTCCTCAACTAGCTCGGTCCAGCCCAACGTCGTCGCCAGCCGATGCGCTCAACCTGCTCCTCCGTCACCGATGTAGGGTGCAGACTGGTTTAAAACAAGTTGGGCCAGATCGTATACCAGTTATCTCGAGTTGAACAGGTCCATGAAGCATGCTTGCTTACGATGACCGTCCGGTGGACTTACCGCTAGCAGAACAGACGACAAAGAGGCCCAAAATTATTTTTTTGGTCCTCATACCCTTGAAATCCGACTTTGTTACATTCACTGGTGGTGACCGAAACCCAGAGCTATGATAGGCCCATACAACCTACTGCTTGCTCGGTCTCGTTGATGGGCCCCGTAGTTATGGCCCGCCCATACAACCTACTGCTCGCTCGGTCTCGTTGATGGGCCCCGTAGTTGTGGCCCGCCCATACAACCTGCTGCTCGCTCGGTCTCGTTGATGGGCCCCGTAGTTGTGGCCCTTCGAATCTGCTAATGTGCCGAAGCTTGCATACTTTGGGCTATCTAGAGCTATTGGCATTCCTGTTCGGACATTTACACACGAGGTGCTACTCTGAGTTTTATCAAATTTAACATCACATTTCGACGAATAGTCAAAACTTATGTGTATAAGATATCGATGTGTTGGTTACACATTTCTTTTGAAGAAATCAAGCTTCGTTTAGATCAAAATTTATCGTGCAGAAGCGTACTAAATATTGTTGTTACTTCAAAGCTATCTATCCGAAGTTCTTTACATTTGGCCAATTGTTGTCATAAAGAGTTCAAACTTCTTCCCACGAATTCTTTTAGATATTTGTACTAAATCAAATAATTTGCAGGCTAAGCGTGCACCCTATTACGATCGGTGGTCATGGTATAACTAAATGCCATGATGTCATAGTGGTGCCATCTCGCATTTGGATTAGGGCACCAAGTGCTTTGTTTCCTGCCTTTCTCTTGAGTGCGACTATGCATGGTGAAGTGCAATCGGAAAGCATTAATAATTGGAGGGGGTTAAAGCTTTCAAGCCTTCCAAAGATATGCTCCAACCCATCTTAGGAGAGAAACCTGCACCAAATTTTACCCCACTCAAGTCGGACCCAAGATTATGACAGAAAATGATGTGTATGGTTTTGGGATTTGCTTAACTTGCCGATACTCGATTTCCATGAAACTATTTTATCTATCTTTAGAGTCTTGGGTGGGTGCCCAAAACGAAGAAACCTGGCCTGAAGTTACTTCCTTACCTGACTTCAAATCTGCTTTCCCAAGTGGTCGAGCGAAGAATAAATTCATTTGCTTTCACACATTGGTTGTGGGAAGGCTGTATGAAAAGGTTCAATTATACGATTGACTTAAATGCACGTAGAACTTCCTGAACCCAATTTTTTTAGTCCAAATGAGAAGAAAGAGAGTTGTTCGATTGTCATAATGGTTTTCACAAGTCCATTTTGGATATTCATTCAAAATGCAAACAACCCCCACTTATTTGAGGAGGATTCAGATTTTGTTCTGCCTTTGTGACACAATTGGCTGTTCTTCCCACCTTCATCTCTCTAATTCCTTTGCTTCTCTCTCCAAGCCCTGTAATTGGATTTCTGCTGTGCAGGATCCGGCAACAGTAGTTACAAATTAGTTTTATCATCTAATTTTCTTTCTTGTGAATTATAAATTATTACTTCTTTAGTCCATAGTCCAAATGAAAGTATTTGGAATTACCTTACTAGAAACCCTATCTAATAGAGAAGACAGAGATGGTTGTCCAATGTGTAAAACATATTTTGTATTTAATTATAGTTTAAATGGTTGCATCTACAAACTGAACGGACAGTGGTGGCCATATTGACGTACGTGACTCGTATATTTGCATTGCACGTATGCAGGAAGGTTTCTTTGGGTGTATTCTCCTGATTTATGTTGTCAATGAAGTTGCTTAATTTTCGGATTTTGCTCTTTGCTATTTATGAAAAAATAGAACTCTTAGAATATTAGAATTCTTCATGATAAACTAACAACGTCATCTATTAGTCGAGATGCAATGTCATTTGTTTTCAGTAATATGTAGTTTATAAATAATTACATATCAACTCAAAAAAAAAGATGGGATATTGTAATTTGATGCATTTTTTTGTCGGATCCGCGTGACATCAGTCAAGAGATATCGGAGGTCAACAAAGATGTAGCATTTTTTCCTTTGTTCCAAGCGACCTACCACTCGAGATATTCGTGTGCGAAGCGCTAAAGGGATGAGCAAAATTTATCGTTTGGTAGCCTTCTTCTATTTTAATGTCGGTTGTGGTTGTCACCCTCTGAGATTCCACTTGGCACACTCTCCCAACCATCAACTTCATCGAAGAAACCACCCGAGGAGACGCTCTGCAACTTGTCGCCGTGTTTTGCAGTTTGTGCATCAAATCATGGCGCACCGAACACATCCAAGATAGGCCTCTTTAACCCCACAGATAATGGGTATGAACACCATGATTTGTAAGAAAAAGAAAAGGAATGGGACTATAAACGTAAACTCGACTTGTAAGAAAAAGAAAGGGTCACCATAAGCAACATAAACGCAACTTGTAAGAAAAAGAACCCAAGAAAATCTGCCTTTTGGCCATAGGTGATCATTGCTGCTAGTCTACCTTCGAATCTGCTACACGGAGCATGGTAGCACCCACCCAGTCTGATCTTTATATGTTAAGGTGTAGAGCAAGACTCTGATGAGAATCGTTATCGATCCGCAGCATCAACCTACACCTTCGTGAAGCACGCAGCGTGTGCACCGCCGGTGTCGCACTATGACTACATCATAGTCGGCGGTGGGACGGCAAGCGCCCATCGCCGCAACCCTATCTGGAGAAGTACAAAGATGTCTTCAGCTGGAGAGAGGAGGCTCGTCGTATGGAAACAGAAACATAACGGAGCCGGGCATACTTCACCGTAATCCCAGCCGAACCTCGCCCGCCCGCCTCCCAACGCTCCTCTCCGAGGACGGGGTCACCAACGCTGCGCGCTGGGTGCTTGGGGAGGGAGCCGCCTCAACGCAGGTTCTACACGCGCCATCCTTGAGTACGTGAGGGACGTCGGTGGGGACGGGCGTTGGTGAACCATCTACGAGTGGGTGGAGAAGATGGTGGCCTTCAAGCCGCCGATGCTTGAGGCAATCGGCGGTCGAGGACGAGCTTCGGAGGTGGCATTACACCCTACAACAAACATCACGTGCACGACCACATGTACGGGACAAAGATCGGGGAACAATTTTTGACAGAGATGAGCATCGACACACCGCCGCGATCCGCTCCAAGACTCGAATCCCGATGGATCGAGGGTTCTTACGCATGCCACGGTCGGAAGGATCTTGTTCCAAGAAACCGCTCAGTCCGGCCAATGCCGCCACCGACGCGCTCCTCCCTCCCGGCCGTCGCTCCTCCGTCACCGAGGTCAGGTTGAGATTGATTTAAAACTAGTTGGGCCGAGTCGTATACCCATTAACTCGAGTTAAATAGGTCCATTGAAGCATGCTTACGGTGATCGTCCAGTGAGCTTAACGCTAGCAGGATGGATGACAAAGAGGCCCAAAAATAATTTTTGGTCCTCAAAACCTTGAAATCCGACGTTAGTTTCACTGTGGTGGACCGGATCCCAGAGCTATAATAGGCCTATACAACCGCCGCATGCCCGGTCCTCGTTGATGGGCCCTCACCTAAAACACTAAATTAATCAAGTAACCATAAAACAAAATCGAGTAAGGTTGTCGCGCTAGATCAATTAATAATGGCCTCTGCCGGCATTGAAAACATTGAAACAATTACATATTTCTCATCTTACAATGTTTATAAAAAACTTGTGTCTACTGTTATAGAACTAAAGAACCAAGTAATGAACGGAATTGGAATGTCAATGGAAACTCAATGCCATTCATTGTTCCATTGATTAGTTTAAGGTCTCGCATAGTGTTGAATTTTTTTTTCCTATTAATCACCTTAGTTTTAGGGTTACATGCTGCATTCAATAAATTTTCCAAAAATATCTTGTGAATTTACAACACATGCAGAATTCACAACACACATTCACATACAAATACAACACAACACAACACACATGCATACAACACACACACACACAACACACTCAACATTTATAACACAACACTCATACACACAACACACATAACATTCACAACACACACACATACAATACACACACAACACACTCAATATTTATAACACAACACTCATACACACAACATACATAACATTCACAACACACACACATACAATACGAACACAACACACTCAACATTTATAACACAACACTCATACACACAACATACATAACATTCACAACACACACACATACAATACACACACAACACACTCAACATTTATAACACAACACTCATACACACAACATACATAACATTCACAACACACACACATACAATACACACACAACAACAAGACACAACACATACACAATACACACACATACACAATACACACAACACACACAACACATATACAATATATACAACACATACACATATACACAACACATACACACAACACACACACATACACAACAAACATTCACAATACACACACATACACAACACATATACAATACATACACATAACACACATATATACACACACAACACACACAATATTTATAACACAATACTCATACACACAACACACATAACATTCACAACACACACACATACAATACACACACAACAACAAGACACAACACATACACAACAAACATTCACAATACACACACATACACAACACACACAACACATATACAATACATACATACAACACACACAACACACATACACAACACAACACACACACATATATACAAACATAAAACACATGCAGAATTCACAATACACAACACACACATACACATATACACAACACAAACAACACATACACAACAAACATTCACAATACACACACATATACAATACATACATACAACACACACAACACAACACAACATATACATACACAAACAACACACACACAAATACAACACCTACACACAACACAACACACATGCATACAACATACACACACACTCACAACACAACACTCATACACACAACACACACATATAATACACACACAACAACAAGACACAACACATAACACAACACAACACATACACATATACACAACACACACACATACACAACAAACATTCACAATACACACACATACACAACACACACACAACACATATATAATACATACATACAACACACACAACACACATACACAACACAACACACACACATATATACAAACATAAAACACATGCAGAATTCACAACACACAACACACACATACACATATACACAACACAAACAACACATACACAACAAACATTCACAATACACACACATACACAACACATATACAATACATACATACAACACACACAATACAACACAACATATACATACACAAACAACACACACACAAATACAACACCTACACACAACACAACACATATGCATACAACACTCACACACAACACACATAAATACACACACAACACACACAACTTTTATAACACAACACTCATACACACAACACATATAACATTCACAACACACACACATACAATACACACACAACAACAAGACACAACATATACACAACAAACATTCACAATACACACACATACACAACACACACACAACACATATACAATACATACATACAACACACACACAACACACACACAACACATATACAATACATACATACAACACACACAACACACATACAAAACACAACACATATATATACACAAACAACACACACAAATACAACACATACACACAACACAACACACATGCATACAATACACAAACACAACACACATATATACACACACAACACACACAACATTTATAACACAACACTCATACACACAACACATATAACATTCACAACACGCACACATACAATACACACACAACACACACACAACAACAAGACACAACACATACACAATACACACACAACACATAACACAACACAACACATACACACACAACACACATAAATATATACAAACATAAACACAAAGTGTAATTCACAACACACAATACACACATACACACAACACACACATACATATATACACAACACAAACAACACATACACACAACACACACACATACACAATAAACATTCACAATACACACACATACACAACACATACACTTCACATATACAATACATACATACAACACACACGACACACATACACAACACAACATAACATATACATACACAAACAACAGACACACAAATACAACACATACACACAACACACACATACACAACAAACATTCACAATACACATGTATACAACACACACAACATTTATAACACAACACTCATACACACAACACACATAACATTCACAACACACACACATACAATACACACACAACAACAAGACACAACACATACATAATACACACATAATACATGACACAACTCTACACACATACATATATACAAACATAAAACACATACAGAAGTCACAACACACAACACACAACACATAACATTCACAACACACACACATACATACACAAAGACAACACATATACACAATACACACATATATATACACACAACACACATACACATAATACGCATAACATTCAAAACACATATATACACAAGCAAAGCCGGCGGACGATTGGCCGAGGAGAGAGTTCGTAATCAGTTGGGCGTGGATCTGCTTCACCGGCTACGTGCTCAAGCAAAGCCCTCCGAGAGACGAACATCGGGATCGTAGGAGCGGGCGAAAGCATGCAGAGGGAGCCAGGATGAGGCTACGCTTGATGCTCGTGTCGTCGCCGTGCCGAAACCTCTAAAGAAAATGGGTTTTGAGCAAACTGAACCGGCCCTGCAATGCGTCAGGGGGTGATGTGGACTGGCTGGTGAGTGTGGTGGTTCGCACCGTTTGCGCCGTTCCTACCCCAATCAATATTTGATGGTTCCGACCATTTTGCTCTTCTTCGCCGCTGTGGGAAGACCGAAGAGGGATTGGGATCTGACCACCATCTCTTCCTCCCTCATCTCCCTCCAACCTCCCAATCGAGAGGAGAATGAAGTTGATGCATGTGTTTGAGAAGCCAACGGAGGTACTCTCTCTCTCTCTCTCTCTCTCTCTCTCTCTCTCTCTCTCTCTCTCTCTCTCTCTCTCTCTCTTCCCCAATGTTCGAGGCGGTGCTCATCCGCCTGCACCCTTCTCGCTCAATCACTGGCTTTTTCAATAGTTGTATATCAAGAATTAAACAAGGGGTGAGCTTTTGAAGTCGAATCTTTTGACTACATTAAAGGTAGATTTTGCTCCTTGGTTAAAAATCAGACCACAAAACTGAACACCGCTTATTCACTTTGATACAATAGCAGATGGTGAGCACTTCCTTTTTCTCCCTATTATTGAACCTATAATTCAATTCCTACTGCTGGTTCTACTCTTAGGCTAGTAATTTTCATTTCTAGTACATAGAAAATGCAACACAACTTGAAGAAAGTTCAATTTTCGTGTCCATAACTGGTACTGCAAGTTGATGCCTCTAGTCCATTGTTTCTAATTTAACTACTTGTACTGTATCCCCTTGTGTGATATTATGCATCAAATTGTTTGTGTTTTCCTACTGCTTTTAAGATGATCTTTGAAGCCATACTCATGGATCACTGTGTTAATCCTTGAATGAAAGTTTCTGATGTCAATGAGGATATTATGGTCTGTTAAGTTGAGATAATATATTCTTTGTACTGTGACCTACTTCTATATGGAGGTTAGGATTGATCAACATATTTTAGATGGAATATTTTCTTAATGAACAATGCCAGCCTATTCAAGTTAAGCAGGTTCTAAATTAAAATTTTTGGAACAAATTGTTGTCTTGTTAGAGTAATTCGAAAATAAAGACATTGGAGGTATGATTGCTAGTTGCTTTTAGTCCTAATTCTGAGTCTCTCTAGACGAGGTTCCTCCAATCCCTTTTATATTCTTTTGGCCTTAGAAGTTGGCCATGGATTCTGGTATCAACCTAAACCAGTCGATACGTGTTGTCTCATGAAATATCAAGATGTAAACTGTCTTATACTAGTTGTATCAAAGTGGATTGTGTATATAGACCAATGCAGATCTGTACAAGTTCAGTACAAGATGGCATGGATCTTGTTTGGTACAAAGATTAAACACGCCGGGAACTCCAATCCATTGAATGCAGGCTCGTTGTTGGAAGTCCATCCCGTATCCAATCGGGCGTCTACAGCGACTGATCCAAGTTTCCCTTTCCTAACGCTTGAAGCACACATTCTCCTCCTCAAGGTGCGATACTCTGTTTCTTTTTCTCCACATATCCTTCTCTCGATGAATACTAAAAGAAAAAAAAAAAAATTTGGGATTTTTCTTCTTTGAGGATATTCCTCGTGGCTTCTTGATTGGTAAGTTCTGGGGCATTTTCTTCTTTGAGGGAGTTTCCATTGAATCTTCTCTGTATTTTCTTGTCAGATTCTTGAATGTTTTTGTCTTCGTTGGGATTGCATCTATGTGAAGAAAATATGGTATGCTTTGTACTAGAGGATGGAAGTTGGATTAAGCTTCATGAGGAGCTGATCAGGTCAAACTCACTCCCAGCTGAGAGCCAAGCGGTCAAGAAGTCATCAAGAAACCATTTAACATCCAGAGAACAGCCAGGAGGAATTTCTGCAGAAAGGAAAACTCGCCAAGAAACCTCTTCAAAGAAGAAAATGCTCAAGAATTCACCAAGAAACAATTCAGGTGCGCTGTTGCTTAGATCTTATTTTCATTCCTTTTTTATTGCTCAGAAGTTTTGGACCAGATTTACTAGTTAGATTGGACAAAGAGCATATTTGGTTTGATATGATACTCCTTTTGGCAGCCTTATTTGTAACCTCCATATACATAGTTTTTGTTCTTTTGTTACATTATTAGTTTTCTTGGTCATCTTGCTTGAGATCAATGCTTAAAACAATTGTAGGACTGAAATAGATGCAATGACATTAACACATTCAAGAATTGACATGGACAGTTCAATTATGAACTCAGCATCCTTCTTAAGAAGTACCTCCTGTCTCGAGAACTAGGATTCAATTGCATTTGAAAATTGTTGTGATAAATGCTCCATGCTTAAAGGTCATATCTCTACTTGCATTGGAAAGTTTGACTATCCATTAGAGAAATATATGTTGATATAAAGGTATATTTGCATAAACAATGACAAATGATATATAAAATATTTCTCATCTAGATATATAATTTCATGACCAATTATTTAAAAAAGAGAGGAACATCTCATTAGATAAATAGAAGAACTACATGATAGTGTAGTTCTCAAAGTACATCAGATGAAGTGCAATAATCCTTGTATAATAGCTCATGAGACAACGATCAAGTTGTTTCCCTTTCAGAACTAATAAAACTATATTCATATTAATACTAAAGAATTATTTGAATATTTGATTAGTGGTTTAAATAGCGCTCGGGTGGCGAGGCGAGGCAAGGTTTGGCGCCTTTAAGGGTGGATCTAGGCAATGCGCTTCAGTGAAGCATCGCTAGGCACTTGCCTAAACCTAAAGCGCCCGTGCCTGGGCGTCGGGATTCAAATGTAAGGAATCACACCAAACTTTTTAAGTCTAGTTCAATTCAAAAGTGACTAGTTGGTTCGACGAACCAACTAACCACTTTCTTACTTCGCAAAAGCCACTTCTACACCCGCCGCATGACCCTGGAGCCATCAACCTATGCACGTAGCCAATTCTCGCCTCCGCCATCGACACTTTTGTGTCGCTTCCTCTATTGTAGATGTAGTGGACCGAGGCTTCACTCTATCGTCGACGACGTGATTAAACGACGGCTCAACCTTTGTTCGCTGAACTTCTTTCTCGCTCATCGTTGTTTCGTGGTGTAGCTCAGCTTCCACCATCGAGGAGAGGGCCGTAGCTTCGCTATCACTTCCGGACACCTCTGAAGCTTCCTCTTGCCCATCGACGTTGTCATCCGCCTGACATGCCGTCATTTCTTTATTGTCCAGAAGCCTAGTTTCCCGGGCTGCCATTTGTCATTTGAATGTGTTCATACTTGCTCGATAACTTTTTCTCCCCTCTCAAGCCGATCAAGCACAGTTCTTTTCTCTCCCTTTTAACAGCTTCTTTTCTCCCTGTCATAGTTCTTTTCTCTCGTCCTAAATTTCCATCGTCAGAAAGCGCTCGCCGGCATGGGCGAGCGCTTAGCGCCTCGAGGCATTTTTGGGATGTGCTTTAATTTGATTGCAAAATGGAAGCAAAATAAAGGTTCTGAGACTTACACTAGGATCATGATATTGCTGAATATTTAAGTTCCAATTGAATATATGAGAGGAATTGATGCAAAAACCTCAGTTCAGGTCCCACATTGTCTTATCATTAGAGATATTGAGTGATCAGCAGTTCTTACTATATCTTAGATTCATAGATCAATTATAATTTAGTTGGACCTATCACTCACTTTCTTCTCTACAGAAATTTTATGAAAATTCAAGCTCCAAAATTAAACCACATTTTCTTGGAAGAATATTTTACGAAAGTGTTATGGTTCAAACTGATATATTAGCTTCTTGTTGTAGCCTGTGAGGGAGAGAAGATAATACTAGATCATTTGTTTCTTGAAAAGTTTGTATTGTAGATTTGAGGTAGCTACTTTGCTTTTCCTCTCTTGTTGCACTTTTTGTGTGAGAATTCTGACATTTAAATGCTTATATACAGTCATCAGGATACTTGTGTGTAAAGATCCTTTGCTTATGCTAGAGTTCATCTCTCGATGTAGTTATTACAATAGATGCATCAAGCATTTTCCTAAGAATTAAGATTATGATTTAGTGACTTCTACTTGTCATCATAACAATTTTTAAAATTTTTAAGGTTTGAGTGTCATAAGTCAGCCTCATGATGCTTCAAGCTTCAAGTTCCATTCATCGATCTCATTATCATTTTGACTCATTAAGTTTTACTACCACTC
This sequence comes from Musa beccarii, assembly GCA_024322285.1. Taxonomy (NCBI): domain Eukaryota; kingdom Viridiplantae; phylum Streptophyta; class Magnoliopsida; order Zingiberales; family Musaceae; genus Musa; species Musa beccarii. The sequence goes on from CM044395.1 coordinate 79,152,921, forward strand.
AAGTCATTGATGTTTCTTCAAGCTTAATCCATGCCACACTATTTGGAGGCCCACGAGTTGTAGGTGGATTGATTTCTTATCAGGTGTGTAGTGGCAAAATGATAATCCCTTTTTCTTTGAGAATTTCTACTAAAGGTTTTTGTTTAGTTCTTGTTCTTTTAGGCAGCTGGAGATCTTCCTGTTCACGGTTCAAATCACTTTGCTCGCAGTGCTGGATTCTTGTAATACATGTGGTATTAAAAGGTATGTATTATTTTGAACTTGATGATTGTAAAATGTTTTTAAAATTGTCCATTCTATTTGATTGTACATCTTTTATTTGATTATCATGATTCTCACTTATAGTTTGATGGACACTTGAACCTGCTTTCAAATGATATCATCACAATTATTATAATTTGTGATGAAACCCAGCTTTATGTTGCACCAATAATTGCTTAGAGATAAGAAAAGATTTAAGAGTTAGATGCATGATAAAAAAGAGCCCAATGTTGTAATATATTCTTCTTAAATAATAGAGTGGCTCTTATCAACATGTTTCGGGGCTAGCAGTTCTGAAAATTTACTAATTTAATGTCACTATGTGATGGCATATAGTAGGTACTTTAACTAAGTTTTGAACAAAGAATGCTTTGACATAAATGATATGGATTTGTGAAACTTTAGGAGTTTCAGCACAAAAAGACATGCAAAGATTTTTGAATTATTTAAATTTTAAAACAACCTAAGACTCAATTGTCAGAAACCAAGGAACTGCATTCCCTTGCATAGCCTACAGGTCCCATCCAACATTTTGTTGGTGCATTAAAATTTTTATTTTTCCCTCTCACTTCTTTTTCAATTTACAGGTAGATAACCATTTGTTAATTTATTAGGAAAGGAATGAATTGCTTCCTGTACTTCACCATTTGTCAAAAAGTTAATAAAGTTGATTGATATTTGCAGACAAAGGTTCAATGTATTGTTTCCATATCTTAGATCTATCTTCTATATTTATATTAGTTGCATTTGAATCTTTGTCAAGTAGTTGACTCTCCTACCTAAGAATAGCTAATCTTTTTTTGACATGGGTCTTTATGTAGAATTTAACTCTTTTACAAGTTTTGATATTTTAAAATTATTTGATGTTTTAATAGAATATTTGGATTGATATGTTGAACCTTATTGTAAAATAGGGAACATTATATTGAGAATTCCTTTGTATAGCATGTGCAGCTGCTTGTTATGAAGATTCAGTTGTACTATATAGACTATGTAGGCCATCAAAGCAGTTATATGAATGCATAAGCATCTGCAGCTGCATGAACTGGAAGCACTTTGTTAAAGCGTTCTAATGGAATGTTTTTTCTTGTTTCTAATTTGTACATTTGCTCAGATTTGTCTTTGTGCTCTTGCTTACTGAATGTCATAGTTTAATTTTCTCCAGCTGTAATTTGTGTTATATTTTATTGGATACTCTTAGTTTAGTTGGATACTTGGATGTCATTTTCATTTTACTAGTTGTTGATATTCAAAAGTGTATAACTGATGACATTTATTCAGGATAAAGACAGCAACATTGTTCAATTAGATTCAGTGTTGCCTGTGTACAAACTCTTCTAAACTTTCCCATTGGAGAAACTTTATGGAGAAGTTGTCATGGTTCGGCTTTGATTCTGGTCTTCTGCTGAATTTAGAATGGGCGATCTTGCCTTGGCGTTCCGGTGCAGAGTTGGCACCACAGCGGAAGATTCACGAGGATTTACATATTTATGAAATCTGTCCAGGAGTCTGAGTGCAGATTATCCTGGGTGCCGTACCATCCATCCCCGATCTTGAGGTAGCGACACAGCGGCCAGTGGAGTCGTCCTTGTCTTCGATGTGGGTGGTCCATTCCCTATCCTCCCCCAAAGCAGGCATGCCCGAGGTTCTCTTAGGGGGCTCGAGGGTGTACCCCAGCCCGTTTGCCAGCCCGTGGTCGTCTGTTTGGCCTAGGATGGGGCCAGGGAATGCGAGGAGGCGCGGACACGGAGGATGGTGTTGGGAGCATATGATGTAAGCTTAGAATGAATTTGGCGCTGTTGTAGTGATTCAGCGGATGGGCGGTGCGGTGGTGAACTCGAACGCGGATGGACTGTGCGGTAGGTGAACTTCCCGGGCATGGATGGGTAGTGCAGGTGATGAACTTCAGACGCGAGGATGGGCCCCAGTGGCCAGAAGGCGAGTGAACTTCGAGCGCGGACGTGAATACTGGTGGTGTTCGGATACGGGTGGGTAGTGCGGTACGGTGAACTCAGACCTGGGATGGGCCCCAGTGCCCAAAGTGGTGAACTTCAGGCGAGGATGGTGGTGCAGTGATGAACTCGAACGCGCGAATGGGTAGTCACGAGTTGGTGGGCAGACGCGGATGGACTAGTGTCAAGGCGGTGAACTTCGAACGCGGATGGTAGTGCCTGTGTAGTGTTGTGTTATGTATTATGTGTGTATTGTGTATGTGTTGTGTCATGTTGTTGTGTGTGTATTGTATGTGTGTGTGTTGTGTGTATGTGTGTGTTGTGAATGTTATGTGTGTTGTGTGTATGTGTGTGTTGTGAATTCTGTATGTGTTTTATGTTTGTATATATGTATGTGTATGTGTTTGTGTGTGTTGTTTTGTGTTATGTGTTGTGTGTATATTGTGTATGTGTTGTGTCTTGTTGTTGTGTGTGTATTGTATGTGTGTGTGTTGTGTGTATGTGTGTGTTATGAATGTCATGTGTGTTGTGTGTTGTGAATTTTGCATGTGTTTTGTGTTTGTATATATGTATGTGTGTTGTGTGTTTATGTGTTGTGATGTGTTATGTGTTGTGTGTATATTGTGTATGTGTTGTGTCTTGTTGTTGTGTGTGTATTGTATGTGTGTGGGTTGTGAATGTTATGTGTATTGTGTGTATGAGTGTTGTGTTATAAATGTTGTGTGTGTATATATGTGTGTGTGTGTGTGTGTGTTGTATGCATGTGTGTGTGTGTTGTATGCATGTGTGTGTGTGTTATTTATGTATGTATATATGTCGTGTTGTGTTGTGTATATGTGTTGTGTGTGTTGTATGTATGTATTGTATATGTGTTGTGTGTGTGTTGTGTGTCTTGTGTATGTGTGTGTATTGTGAATGTTTGTTGTGTATGTGTTGTGTGTGTTGTGTGTATGTGTTGTTTGTGTTGTGTATATGTGTATGTGTGTGTTGTGTGTATGTGTGTGTTATGTGTTTTGAATTCTGCATGTCTTTTATGTTTGTATATATGTGTGTTGTGTGTGTATATGTTTTGTTGTGTTATGTGTGTGTGTGTGTGTGTATGTGTTGTGTGTTGTGTCTTGTTGTTGTGTGTGTATTGTATGTGTGTGTGTTGTGTGTTGTGACTTGTATGTGTTTTATGTTTGTATATATGTATGTGTGTTGTGTTATGTGTTGTGTGTGTATTGTATATGTGTTGTGTCTTGTTGTTGTGTGTGTATTGTATGTGTGTGTTGTGTGTTTTGTGAATGTTATGTGTGTTGTGTGTTGTGAATTCTATATGTGTTTTATGTTTGTATATATATGTATGTGAATATGTTTATGTGTTTTGTTTTGTGTTATGTGTTGTGTGTGTATTGTGTGTGTTGTGTCTGTGTTGTTGTGTGTGTATTGTATGTGTGTGTGTTGTGTGTATGTGTGTGTTGTGAATATTATGTGTGTTGTGTGTTGTGAATTCTGCATGTGTTTGTGTGTTTGTATATGTATGTGTGTTGTGTGTGTATATGTATTGTGTTATGTTATGTGTTGTGTGTGTATTGTTTATGTGTTGTGTCTTGTTATTGTGTGTGTATTGTATGTGTTTGTGTTGTGAATATTATATGTGTTGTGTGTATGAGTGTTGTGTTATAAATGTTATGTGTGTATATATGTGTGTTGTGTGTATGTGTGTGTTGTATGCATGTGTGTTGTGTTGTGTGTATGTGTTGTATTTGTGTGTTGTTTGTGTATGTATATGTTGTGTTGTGTTGTGTATGTTTGTTTGTGTGTGTGTGTGTGTATGTATTGTATATGTGTGTGTGTGTGTGTGTGTGTGTGTATGTGTGTGTGTGTGTGTGTTGTGTATATGTGTATGTGTGTGTATTGTGAAAGTTTATTGTGTATGTGTGTGTGTTGTGTGTATGTGTTGTATTTGTGTGTGTGTTGTTTGTGTATGTATATGTTGTGTTGTGTTTTGTATGTGTGTTGTGTGTGTTGTATGTATGTATTGTATATGTGTTCTGTGTGTGTTGTGTATGTGTATGTATTGTGAATGTTTGTTGTGTATGTGTGTGTTGTGTGTATGTGTTGTTTGTGTTGTGTATATGTGTGTATGTGTTGTGTTGTGTTATGTGTTGTGTGTGTATTGTGTATGTGTTGTGCCTTGTTGTTGTGTGTGTATTATATGTGTGTGTGTTATGAATGTTATGTGTGTTGTGTGTATGAGTGTTGTGTTATAAATAATGTGTTGTGAGTGTGTGTGTGTATGTGTGTGTTGTATGCATGTGTGTTGTGTTGTGTGTATGTGTTGTATTTGTGTGTGTGTTGTTTGTGTATGTATATGTTGTGTTGTGTATGTTTATTGTGTGTGTTGTATGTATGTATTGTATATGTGTTGTGTGTGTGTTGTGTATGTGTGTGTATTGTGAATGTTTGTTGTGTATGTGTGTGTGTTGTGTGTATATGTTGTATTTGTGTGTGTGTTGTTTGTGTATGTATATGTTGTGTTGTGTATGTGTGTGTGTGTGTGTGTGTGTATGTATGTATGTATGTGTATGTGTGTGTGTGTGTGTGTTGTTTATGTGTGTGTATTGTGAATGTTTATTGTGTATGTGTGTGTTGTGTGTATGTATTGTTTGTGTTGTGTATATGTGTATGTGTTGTGTTGTGTTATGTGTTGTGTGTGTATTGTGTATGTGTTGTGTCTTGTTGTTGTGTGTGTATTGCATGTGTGTGTGTTGTGAATGTTATGTGTTGTGTGTATGAATGAGTGTTGTGTTATAAATGTTGTGTTGTGAGTGTGTGTGTGTGTGTTGTATGCATGTGTGTTGTGTGTATGTGTTGTATTTGTGTGTGTGTTGTTTGTGTATGTATATGTTGTGTTGTGTTGTGTTTGTGTGTTGTGTGTTGTATGTATGTATTGTATATGTGTTGTGTGTGTGTTGTTTATGTGTGCGTATTGTGAATGTTTATTGTGTATGTGTGTGTGTTGTGTGTATGTATTGTTTGTGTTGTGTATATGTGTATGTGTTGTGCTGTGTTATGTGTTGTGTGTGTATTGTGTATGTGTTGTGTCTTGTTGTTGTGTGTGTATTGCATGTGTGTGTGTTGTGAATGTTATGTGTTGTGTGTATGAGTGTTGTGTTATAAATGTTGTGTTGTGAGTGTGTGTGTGTGTTGTATGCATGTGTGTTGTGTGTTTGTGTTGTATTTGTGTGTGTGTTGTTTGTGTATGTATATGTTGTGTTGTGTATGTTTGTTGTGTGTGTTGTATGTATGTATTGTATATGTGTTGTGTGTGTGTTGTGTATGTGTGTATTGTGAATGTTTGTTGTGTATGTGTGTATGTTGTTTGTATGTGTTGTGTATATGTGTATGTGTGTGTGTTGTATGTATGTGTGTGTTGTGTTATGAATTCTGCATGTGTTTTATGTTTGTATATATGTATGTGTGTTGTGTGTGTATGTGTTGTGTTGTGTTATGTGTTTTGTGTGTATTGTGTATGTGTTGTGTCTTGTTGTTGTGTGTGTATTGTATGTGTGTGTGTTGTGAATGTTATGTGTGTTGTGTGTATGAGTGTTGTGTTATAAATGTTGTGTGTGTTGTGTGTGTGTGTTATATGCATGTGTATTGTGTTGTGTCATAGGAAAGAATCAAATTGAAACGAGAACCATATCCTCAACCTTATTAGGTAACAACATGAGTGAAAAAGTTCATGTTAACTAGGTGTCATGATCTACTTTTGTTGTGATTGATTGATTGATTTAACAAGATCACTCACTTTAGATGCTTCTCATGTAGTCAAATTGTTCATGAAAGAAATTAAATTCACAAGATATTTTTAGAAAATTTTAAACATAACGTTATAGCATTCTGCAGCATGTAACCCTAAAACTAAGGTGATTAATAGGAAAAAAAAATTCAACACTATGCAAGACCTTAAACTAATCAATGGAACAATGAATGACATTGAGTTTCCATTGACATTCCAATTCCGTTCATTACTTGGTTCTTTAGTTCTATAACAGTAGACACAAGGATTTTATAAACATTGTAAGATGAGAAATATGTAATTGTTTCAATGTTTTCAATGCCGGCAGAGGCCATTATTAATTGATCTAGCGCAAAGCAACGACTCGATTTTGTTTTATGGTTAACAGTTAATTTAGTGTTTTATGTGAGGGGCCCATCAACGAGACTGGGCATGCGGCAGATTGTATGGTTAACAATTTTGTTTTATGGTTAACAGTTAATTCAGTGCTTCACGAAGGTGTAGGTTGATGCTGCGGATCGATAACGATTCTCATCAGAGTCTTGCCCTACACCTTAACATATAAAGATCAGACTGGGTGGGCGTTACCATGCTCCGTGTAGCAGATTCGAAGGCAGATTCGAAGGTAGACCGGCAGCAATGATCACCTATGGCCAAAAGGCAGATTTTCTTGGGTTCTTTTTCTTACAAGTCACGTTTGTGTTGCTTATGGTAACCCTTTCTTTTTCTTACCAAGTCGAGTTTACGTTGATAGTCCCATTCCTTTTTCTTTTTCTTACAAATCATGGTGTTCGTACCCATTATCTGTGGGGTTAAAGAGGCCTATCTTGGATGTGTTCGGTGCGCCATGATTTGATGCACAAACTGCAAAACACGACGACAGGTGGCAGAGCGTCTTCTCAGGTGGTTTCTTCGATGAAGTTGATGGTTGGGAGAGCGTACCAAGTGGAATCTCAGAGGGTGACAACCACGACCGACATTAAAACAGAAGAAGGCTACCCAGATGATAAATTTTGCTCATCCTGCTTCTGCACACGAATATCTCGAGTGGTAGGTCGCTGGAACAAAGGAAAAAATGCTACATCTTATGAAATAATTGAGAGGGTAATTATGCTTGTCCTGTACCATTGAAGGGTTGTCGCTATTATTCATGCGTTGGAGAGAGCTACCAAATCAGATAACGAATGTGAAGGTTTTCTCAGACGTAAAGGAAAAGCTCACCATGGCAAATTCTGGTTTGTACTGGCTACCGGAAGAGTACAACACCATTGTGGACAAGGTTGTTCAAATAAAGGGTGGCAAGACATCATGTGATCAGTTTCTACCCAAAAAACGAGGCCGTTCATATGATACTTATTGCAGATATCAGAGTTAGACTTCTACATGGTAGTGCTTCAGAGGGTTGCTTCATGTAAAACTCAGATCAAGTTGCAGATATCATTATCGGCAACACTACTCTGTTATCTTTGATTAAGTTCTAATCTATGGCTCCTATGTAGATGCAAGAATAAAGCTTATCAGCCATAACTAAACAATGTTGTACAGTCATCTTGAACTTGGCTTTTCATGGGCACATACGAGGTTTCTTGAATTTACTAATGCTAAATCTTCATCAAGACAGCCATCTTACATTACATACTGATTCTAGCTAAAATATGGATATTTCTGGTGCTTTGATTTTATCAAACAGAAAAAAAAACTTCAGTGTCAAGAACTTACAGGTTTCCAGGTTTTTCCACTGCTGACAATGGAAGCAAGCTAAATGGCTTTGTATAAACCTGAAAAGTATATATGGGAAGATACGTAAACATGTTGGCTAACAGAAATCAAGTTGGTATCAGCTGCAAATCGAAGCACGACAATAACCAAAAGGAACATAATTTTACCTTGAAGCCATGGAAGAAATGTGAAAGACAACTTTGCAACCATAATATTTGCATAGTAAGAGGTACACTAAATTCATTTGGTTGACTATTGTCAAGGTCATTGAAAAAGTAAGAGGTCTTTGAAATGTCCAGCAGGTCCAAGTTTCCTGCTCGATTTGCTCCTAGTGAGATTGCAACTTGTTACTTAAGCCTTGAGAAATATTTTCCCCAGCCCCTTCGAAGGTTCCTCCCACACCAAGCTAAGCAGACACTATTTACCTATCCCTTGACATAATGGTGTCTGTACACTACATTTTAATTAATAATGCAAATGCTAAGTAAGTTCTTGATTAAGTCTGCATGGATGACTCAATTACATTGAGAACGTAGTTATTTGTTTGCACTTCAATCTGATTGCAAGTCAGAAGAATCTAAGGGTTACAATATTTTAGGTCCATGACCTATGATGTTCTAATATAAAGCACAAGTAACCAAGATAAGCTTCAAATGCACCTTGTGCTTTCTTTTCAAATCAATGATAAATAGTTCCACATTAAGACCATAAATGTATTTATTAGTTTCTTTCTTTACCTCAAGGGTAACTCTCAAATTCACATCAACAATCAAGCTTGGCTCCGAATTTTTAGCCTCCCACTTTATATAGTTTTTCATAAATGCTGCAAGAAGAGAAGAAATAATAAGAAGTATCATGATGTAATGGGTGCAAAACATATCTGCAGTTTCTAACCTTTATGAGTACTTGGTGATGAAAATACTGGAATCTGAACACAGTGGCATTTTTTTTATTGTTAATCGATAAGCATGGACTAAAAGTCTGACATCATTAAGCTGGAGTAGGTATGAACAACAACAACAACACATCCATGTTGCAAATTTGTGTTTATGTGAAAGAATTTCCACAAACAAATATCGGAAATATGACTAGTTATTTTCCCAAACCTAATGTGTGTGTGTTGTTTGTGTATGTATATGTTGTGTTGTGTAGTGTATGTGTGTTGTGCGTGTTATGTGTATGTATTGTATATGTGTGTGTGTGTGTTGTGTATGTGTGTGTATTGTGAATGTTTGTTGTGTATGTGTGTGTGTTGTGTGTATGTGTTGTTTTTGTTTGTGTGTTGTTTGTGTATGTATATGTTGTATTGTGTTGTGTATGTGTGTTGTGTGTGTTGTATGTATGTAATGTATATGTGTTGTGTGTGTGTTTTGTATGTGTGTGTATTGTGAATGTTTGTTGTGTATGTGTGTGTGTTTTGTGTATATGTTGTATTTGTGTGTGTGTTATTTATGTATGTATATGTTGTGTTGTGTTGTGTATGTGTGTTGTGTGTGTTGTATGTATGTATTGTATATGTGCTGTGTGTGTGTTGTGTGTTGTGTATGTGTGTGTATTGTGAATGTTTATTGTGTATGTGTGTGTGTTGTGTGTATGTGTTGTTTGTGTTATGTATATGTGTATGTGTGTGTGTTGTGTGTATGTGTGTGTTGTGTGTTGTGAATTCTGCATGTGTTTTATGTTTGTATATATGTATGTGTGTTGTGTGTGTATGTGTTGTGTTGTGTTATGTGTTGTGTGTGTATTGTATATGTGTTGTGTCTTGTCGTTGTGTGCGTATTGTATGTGTGCGTTTTGTGAATGTTATGTGTGTTGTGTGTATGAGTGTTGTGTTATAAATATTGTGTGTGTTGTGTGTGTATATATGTGTATTGTGTGTGTGTGTTGTATGCATGTGTGTTGTATGTATGTGTTGTATTTGTGTGTGTGTTGTTTGTGTATGTATATGTTGTGTTGTGTTGTGTGTGTTATGTGTATGTATTGTATATGTGTTGTGTGTGTGTTGTGTATGTGTGTGTATTGTGAATGTTTGTTGTGTATGTGTGTGTGTTGTGTGTATGTGTTGTTTGTATTTTGTATATGTGTAAATGTTGTGTGTGTATATATGTATGTTGTGTGTTGTGAATCTGCATATGTTTTATGTTTGTATATATGTATTTATTGTGTGTGTGTGTGTGTGTGTGTGTTGTGTTGTTGTGTTGTGTATGTGTGTTGTGTGTGTGTTGTTGTGTGTATATTGTATGTGTGTGTGTTGTGTGTATGTGTGTGTGTGTGAATGTTATGTGTGTTGTGTTATAAATGTTGTGTGTGTGTGTGTGTATATATGTGTATATGTGTATGTGTGTGTGTTGTGTTGTATGTGTGTGTGTGTGTGTGTTGTTTGTGTATGTATATGTTGTGTATGTGTGTTGTGTGTATGTATTGTATATGTGTGTGTGTGTGTTGTGTATGTGTGTATTGTGAATGTTTGTTGTGTATGTGTGTGTGTTGTGTGTATGTGTTATTTGTGTGTTGTGTATATGTGTGTGTTGTGTGTATATGTATGTTGTGTGTATATGTGTGTTGTGTTTGTGTATATATTGTGTTATATGTGTGTTGTGCTTGTGTATGTATATGTGTGTGTGTGTTGTGTGTGTGTATATTATTTGTGTGATGTGTGTGTATTGTGTTTGATTGTAGGTGTGTTATGAGTGTTGTGTGTAATTTGTTGTGTGTGTTATATGTGTATGTATTGTGTTTGTGTGTGTGTTATATGTGTGTTGTGTTTGTGTGTGTATGTGTTATATGTGTGTGTGTTTGTGTATGTATTGTGTTTGTGTGTGTGTGTTATATGTGTGTTGTATTTGTGTGTGTGTGTGTTATGTGTGTGTTGTGCTTGTGTATGTGTGTGTGTGTGTTATGTGTGTGTATATTATTTGTGTGATGTGTGTGTATTGTGTTTGATTGTAGATGTGTTATGAGTGTTGTGTGTAATTTGTTGTGTGTGTTATATGTGTATGTATTGTGTTTGTGTGTATGTTATATGTGTGTGTGTTATATGTGTGTTGTGTTTGTGTATGTATTGTGTTTGTGTGTATGTTATATGTGTGTGTGTTATATGTGTGTTGTGCTTGTGTATGTATATGTGAGTGTGTGTGTATATTATTTGTGTGATGTATGTGTATTGTGTTTGATTGTTGGTGTGTTAGTGTTGTGTGTAGTTTGTTGTGTGTGTGTTATATATGTATGTATTGTGTTTGTGTGTGTGTGTTATGTGTGTTGTGTTTGTGTGTGTGAGTGTGTTATATGTGTGTTGTGTTTGTATATGTATTGTGTTATATGTGTGTTGTGTATTGTGTTATATGTGTATGTATTGTGTTTGTGTGTGTGTTATATATGTGTTGTGTTTGTGTGTGTATGTGTTATATGTGTGTGTGTTTGTGTATGTATTGTGTTTGTGTGTGTGTTATATGTGTGTGTATATTGTGTGTGTTATATATGTTATGTGTGTGTGTGTGTTGTGTTATATGTGTGTGTGTGTTATATGTGTGTTGTGCTTGTGTATGTGTGTGTGTGTTATGTGTGTGTATATTATTTGTGTGATGTGTGTGTATTGTGTTTGATTGTAGATGTGTTATGAGTGTTGTGTGTAATTTGTTGTGTGTGTTATATGTGTATGTATTGTGTTTGTGTGTATGTTATATGTGTGTGTGTTATATGTGTGTTGTGTTTGTGTATGTATTGTGTTTGTGTGTATGTTATATGTGTGTGTTATATGTGTGTTGTGCTTGTGTGTGTATATGTATATGTGTGTGTGTGTGTGTTATGTGTGTGTATATTATTTGTGTGATGTATGTGTATTGTGTTTGATTGTTGGTATGTTATTGTGTTGTGTAGTTTGTTTGTGTGTGTATTATATGTGTATGTATTGTGTTTGTGTGTGTGTGTTATGTGTGTTGTGTTTGTGTGTGTGAGTGTGTTATATGTGTATTGTGTTTGTGTATGTATTGTGTTATATGTGTGTTGTGTTTGTGTGTGTATATGTGTGTGTGTTATATGTGTGTTGTGTTGTGTTATAAGGGTGTGTGTGTTATATGTGTGTAAGTGGAAGGAGGAAGCGGAACTGCCACTATAAAGAAGGACGTGGTAGGTTACTTTCAACGGTTACCCGATGGACGGTGGCATCACGATTTAAGAGGAGGCCCGGATCGATACTTGATATCCAATGCCAAGTGACTCCAGACTTGCAAGATGTAAAAGAGGAGGAATGAGAAGATTGACACCTTTTCTATTATCATCCTCTAGATGACCTGAGAAGACATCAAAAAGTTTTTTTTTTTATGTACATCATCATCACCACTTCACTCTTCTCGAGCCTCATGGGACATGGTCTCCGTCGCCGCGATGGTGTTGGTGTCTGTCCGGTGGCGCTCCATGCGACTAGGCATGTCACAGGCATTGGGTTACAGCGTGGCTTCAAGGCTGTGTGTGTTCCAATATTAGCTAAAGCGAGCCGGGCCGACGGATAGCCGCTCCCTTCCTCTCTCCCCGCGATTGATCTGTTGGCTAATGCAGTATGAATGCTATGCTGGTTGTGTCCTTGTGGCCATCGGTGTAAGACACAGAAGGAGCTGAAGCAGGGAAAAGTGGAAGAAGGATGAAATGAGGAAGGTTGGCAAGGAAGAGGAATGGAAACGAACACGATGAGAAGGAAGAAAGGTCGGAAGGAAGGGGGCGTTGTCGGAGTGCAGGGACAAGGAGCTGACCGAGAGGGAACAAAATCCTAATAGAACCGATGTCGAACCCAAATCTTCCACTTCCTCGTCGTGCTCTTGCGGTCGCCTTCCTCCTCAACTAGCTCGGTCCAGCCCAACGTCGTCGCCAGCCGATGCGCTCAACCCGCTCCTCCGTCGTCCTGCTCTTGCGGCCGCCTTCCTCCTCAACTAGCTCGGTCCAGCCCAACGTCGTCGCCAGCCGATGCGCTCAACCCGCTCCTCCGTCACCGGTGTAGGGTTACGACTGGTTTAAAACAAGTTGGGCCGGATCGTATACCCATTAGCTCGAGTTGAACAGGTCCACGATGCACGCTTGCTTACGATGACCGTCCGGTGGACTTACCGCTAGCAGAACGGACGACAAAGAGGCCCAAAAAAGATTTTTTTGGTCCTCAAACCCTTGAAACCCGAATTTGTTACATTCATCGGTGGTGACCGGAACCCAGAGCTATGATGGGCCCATACAACCTGCTGCTTGCTCGGTCTCGTTGATGGGCCCGTAATTGTGGCCTGCCCATACAACCAGCTGCTTGATGGGCCCCGTAATTGTGGCCTTTCGAATCTGCTACACATGGCCCCGTAGACTTTGCCTCTTTGTAAAAAAATAAAAATAAAAATAAGAAAAATTAGATAAGCCCTCATAGCTCACAAGATAAGTGCACATAGAACCACTTAGTATCAAGCAAATCTATCACATGGTCAAATAGGAAATGTTTAGGATGACATATTTCACTAGTTCGTATAAGAAATAAGAATTTCATAACTTCAAATGACTGACCGATGTTCTTCAAGATCACAATGCTCCCTCTCCATAGTTCATCTTATATAAGCAAGGTTATAAAACCTAAAGCATTCAATCAATGGTCAGCTAGGTCGCCCATAATGTTTATGTAATAAAATATCACCAAAGGCGCGTTGAAGGTGAACACAAGTATGGGATGACTATTTCTATTCATCCAATGATCCATTTTATTAATGAGTAAAAATTAATTACAAAAGAGATTAAAGCAATGTTTCATGGCCTAATTCCATGAACAATAAAAAAGCAAAAAGAAAAACATGTTGGCCACACATTTGGACCCCTGAGATTATTGCGATATATTGAGCTGTCAAGGAACACTTCAACACCTAGTTATCAGTGCTGCAGCCATAGATCTAGCACTAGGTGTGCGTGTGTGTGTGTGTGTATAGATAGAGAAAAATGAGATGAACATAGGTAATCCTCCAGTAAAGTCGAGAAATAATCAGCTCTATGAAAAAGTCTGAAACCTAAACCTAACGAGGACTGGAATGCTGCGAATCATATGACTCCAACAAGCACTTGGTAAGAGCTCTATATTCAACTCATTTTCTCAAGCTAAAAGAAAACCATAATTTCAATTATTCAAACTGTGTCATTGTGAGAGTGACACTAAATAAAGTATTCTTGTGTGAACACATAACAATTATACCACTTGTATAAGGATTTCTAAGAAAAGTACCCTCAAATTATCCTTGATGACTGTTAATGGCGATTCTTTAGACCGAAACCGCTACAAGAGTGCCACAACAAGAGAAAAAAGTAACAAGAAATCACTTCAGCACATTTTATTTACATTAAAGAACCATGAAATAACAGCCTCGACAACAAAATACAGCCATGGAAGAATGGAATACTATGTATGTCTAACAATCTTATAGAATATATGTTATCACATGGTAAAATCATGAAAATGGATCAAAAAATTCAATGAGTCCTTGATTTTCTTTCCTTCAGAACTAAATGAATGGAATGGTAAGTCCAATAGCTTGTTTCTTTAAACATTAACAACCTTACCAATGATCATTAGAAACTTATAGTTCAACATTAGAACTTGGAGTGACACAGCCAACAAGTCATACTTCATATTGCCCAGTTTAGGGATAAATTGTGATGCACTATTTATTACCAACTGTAGCATACAAACATACTAGCTAAATTGTCTTTCGAAAAGGAAACTTAAGCTATCTGTCTTTAACACTTATTTATATCTTCGAGGCCAAAACAAATAAAACTGGCCTTCAATATCAAGTACGTCGTTAGATCTTTTTATAAAGTGTCATAGAATTACCATCATCCACTGATGCACAGTGAAAGCCCAATAAATAACAAACAATGCATTGGCAGCTTTAAATATCAATAACCAGCAGATATCAAGTTCTTGATTGGTAACCAGTATAGGTCTGACCTCAGTGCATATATTATGATCAATGATACAAGTGGCATAGTAATTTACTCAGTATATTTCTGGTACTACCATACATAAACAAACAATGATGGTGATTGGCATGAACATAAAATAGAACTAGCAAAATTTCATAGCATACTTGCACTCATACTAGTAGAGAATCAAAACATGTTCATGCTCATACTAACTAGAATCACCACATCTCCGAAACATCACCCAAGTTCATTCAAAAATTATGAAAATTTAAAAGGATGCCTAAATTATTTGTATAAACCTGCCAAAGCAAATATGAGATCCAGAGCAGGACTTCAATGCTAGAAACTGGTAGTTACCTGATCGGCGACCACCTCAACAAGCTCCAGTTCATGTATGTGCCATTTTCTTGCACTGTCTGAAGGGAGCATTAGGACCATAATGGCGTAGCTTTTGGCAGAAAGCTCAGGCCAATCATTTATTTGGAAATTTGAAAGATGTAATAGTGGAACTCGGACAGCAACAACTTCTGGTGGCACATATCTTCCAGTTTGAGCCGAATCCTTGCTAATGGGCACGTATGTGGGATTCTTACGGCACGGTTACTACTGAAGACTTGATGGACTACAGGAAGGTTGATGGACACAACAGATCCATTACGATATCAATCAAGCATCTGAATTACGATATTATGATATCAATCAACCAAGCATCTGTTTGGTGGGAATGGTTTCGTTCCCATACCTTGAACTACAGTCGTCCTCATCTTCTTGAACTTGTGAGTTCTAGTGACATTGTGGTTTCAAACTTAACCTTTTGAATCCCCCTGCCTGGAGCATTCATCCAGTCTATTCCAGGTGTGTTCTAAAACCATTTGTGTTTAAATTTGTCAAGAAATGTTGAGGATTTGTATGCATCTATGGATATTTACTCATGTCTGTGATGCAGCAACGTGACGATCCAGAACATAATCATCCATGCTTCATCTGATTCCCCACATACTGATGGCATAGTACCAGGTAAGAATCAAATCTTACCTGAGCTTGAATTCAGATGCTTGATCGAATGGCCTATCAATCAAGCATCGGAATTCAGATGCTTGATTGATATCGTATGTTTGTTGTGTGTGTGTGTTATGTGTGTATAGTGTATTATTATGAGTTCTCTTTATTGTATGTGTTTAGTGTGTGTTGTGTGTATGTGTATGTGTAGTATGTGTTATGTGTGTGTAGTGAGTGTGCATTGATTGCTATGTATGTGTAGTGTATATTTGTTATATGTGCGTATGTGTGTTATTGTGTGTGTATGTTCTCTTTGTTGTTCATGTTGACATGGCCGTGGTGGTGGTTCCACCTCATTCTTCTCCCAATAACAGCAACAGCGTCCACGGAAGGCAACACACACACATACATGTTATGTGTGTGTATGTTGTGTTATTTGTATTATGTGTGTGTTGTGTGGGTGTGTTATGTATACAATATATGTGTGTGTATGTGTTGTATATGTTATATGTGGGTGTGGGTGTTTTGTATATACAAAATATATGTGTGTGTGTGTTATGTGTGTGTATATTATTTGTGTGATGTGTGTGTATTGTGTTTGATTGTAGGTGTGTTATGAGTATTGTGTGTAGTTTGTTGTGTGTGTTATATGTGTATGTATTGTGTTTGTGTGTGTGTGTTATATGTGTATTGTGTTTGTGTGTGTGTGTGTTATGTGTGTGTTGTGTTTGTGTATGTATATGTGTGTGTGTGTTATGTTTGTGTATATTATTTGTGTGATGTGTGTGTATTGTGTTTGATTGTAGGTGTGTTATGAGTGTTGTGTGTGTTATATGTGTATGTATTGTGTTTGTGTGTGTGTTATGTGTGTTGTATTTGTGTGTGTGAGTGTGTTTTATGTGTTTTGTGTTATATGTGTGTGTTATATGTGTGTTGTGTTTGTGTATGTATTGTGTTATATATGTGTGTTGTGCTTGTGTATGTATATGTGTGTGTCATGTATATTATTTGTGTGATGTATGTGTATTGTGTTTGATTGTAGGTGTGTTATGAGTGTTGTGTGTAGTTTATTTGTGTGTGTGTGTATATGTGTATGTATTGTGTTGTGTGTGTGTGTGTTATGTGTGTTGTGCTTGTGTGTGAGTGTGTTATATTTGTGTTGTGTTATATGTGTGTTGTGTTTGTGTATGTATTGTGTTATATGTGTGTTGTGTGTGTATGTGTTATATGTGTGTTGTGTTTGTGTATGTATTGTGTTATATGTGTGTTGTGCTTGTGTATGTATATGTGTGTGTGTTATGTGTGTGTATATTATTTGTGTGATGTATGTGTATTGTGTTTGATTGTAGGTGTGTTATGAGTGTTTTGTGTAGTTTGTTGTGTGTGTGTTATATGTGTATGTATTGTTTTTGTGTGTGTGTGTGTTATATGTGTATTGTGTTTGTGTGTGTATGTGTTATATGTGTGTTTGTGTGTTATATATGTGTTGTGTTTGTGTATGTATTGTGTTTGTGTGTGTGTTATATGTGTGTTGTGTTTGTGTGTGTATGTGTTATATGTGTGTGTGTGTGTGTGTGTGTTGTGTTTGTGTATGTATTGTGTTTGTGTGTGTATGTGTTATATGTGTATGTGTGTGTTATATGTGTGTTGTGTGTGTGTTATATGTGTATGTATTGTTTTTGTGTGTGTGTGTTATATGTGTGTTGTGTTTGTGTGTGTATGTGTTATATGTGTGTATGTGTGTGTTATATATGTGTTGTGTATGTATTGTGTTTGTGTGTGTTATATGTGTGTTGTGTTTGTGTGTGTATGTGTTATATGTGTGTGTGTGTGTTATATGTGTATGTATTGTTTTTGTGTGTGTGTGTTATATGTGTGTTGTGTTTGTGTGTGTATGTGTTATATGTGTGTGTGTGTGTTATATATGTGTTTAGTGTGTGTTGTGTGTATGTGTATGTGTAGTATGTGTTATGTGTGTAGTGAGTGTGCATTGATTGTTATGTATGTATAGTGTGTATTTGTTATATGTGCGTATGTGTGTTATTGTGTGTGTATATTCTCTTTGTTGTTCATGTTGACATGGCCGTGGTGGTGGTTCCACCTCATTCTTCTACCAATAACAGCAACAGCGTCCTCGGAAAGCAATACACACACATACATGTTATGTGTGTGTATGTTGTGTTATTTGTATTATGTGTGTGTTGTGTGGGTGTGTTATGTGTACGATATATGTGGGTGTATGTGTTGTATATGTTATATGTGTGTGGGTGTTTTGTATATACAAAATATGTGTGTGTGTGTGTTATGTGTGGGTATATTATTTGTGTGATGTGTGTGTATTGTGTTTGATTGTAGGTGTGTTATGAGTGTTGTGTGTAGTTTGTTGTGTGTGTGTTATATGTGTATGTATTGTGTTTGTGTGTGTATGTTATATGTGTATTGTGTTTGTGTGTGTGTGTTATATGTGTGTTGTGTTTGTGTATGTATATGTGTGTGTGTGTTATGTTTGTGTATATTATTTGTGTGATGTGTGTGTATTGTGTTTGATTGTAGATGTGTTATGAGTATTGTGTGTAGTTTGTTGTGTGTGTGTTATATGTGTATGTATTGTGTTTGTATGTGTGTGTTATATGTGTATTGTGTTTGTGTGTGTGTTATATGTGTGTTATGTTTGTGTATGTATTGTGTTATATGTGTGTTGTGCTTGTGTATGTATATGTGTGTGTGTTATGTGTGTGTATATTATTTGTGTGATGTATGTGTATTGTGTTTGATTGTTGGTGTGTTATGAGTGTTTTGTGTAGTTTGTTGTGTGTGTGTTATATGTGTATGTATTGTTTTTGTGTGTGTGTGTTATATGTGTGTTGTGTTTATGTGTGTATGTGTTATATGTGTGTGTGTGTGTTATATATGTATTGTGTTTGTATGTGTGTGTTTGTGTGTGTGTTATATGTGTGTTGTGTGTGTGTGTATATGTGTGTGTGTGTATATATGTGTGTGTGTTATATGTGTGTTGTGTTTGTGTGTGTATGTGTTATGTGTGTGTGTGTTATATTGTGTGTGTGTGTTATATGTGTATGTATTGTTTTTGTGTGTGTGTTATATGTGTGTTGTGTTTGTGTATGTATTGTGTTGTGTGTGTGTGTGTGTATGTATGTGTATGTGTTGTGTTTGTGTATGTATTGTGTTTGTGTGTGTGTTATATGTGTGTTGTGTTTGTGTGTGTATGTGTTATATGTGTGTGTGTGTTATATGTGTGTTGTGTTTGTGTATGTATTGTGTTTGTGTGTGTATGTGTTATATGTGTGTTGTGTTATATGTGTGTTGTGTGTGTGTTATATGTGTATGTATTGTTTTTGTGTGTGTGTGTTATGTGTGTTGTGTTTGTGTGTGTGTGTGTTATATATGTGTTGTGTTGTGTTATATGTGTGTTGTGTTTGTGTTATATGTGTGTGTGTTATATGTGTGTGTTGTGTTGTGTTATATGTGTGTATGTTATATGTGTGTTGTGTTTGTGTGTTGTATTGTGTTATATGTGTATTGTGTTTGTGTATGTATATGTCTGTGTATGTTATGTTTGTGTATATTATTTGTGTGATGTGTGTGTATTGTGTTTGATTGTAGATGTGTTATGAGTATTGTGTGTAGTTTGTTGTGTGTGTTATATGTGTATGTATTGTGTTTGTGTGTGTGTTATATGTGTATTGTGTTTGTGTGTGTGTGTTATATGTGTGTTATGTTTGTGTATGTATTGTGTTATATGTGTGTTGTGCTTGTGTATGTATATGTGTGTGTATATTATTTGTGTGATGTATGTGTATTGTGTTTGATTGTTGGTGTGTTATGAGTGTTTTGTGTAGTTTGTTGTGTGTGTGTTATATGTGTATGTATTGTTTTTGTGTGTGTGTGTTATATGTGTGTTGTGTTTGTGTGTGTATGTGTTATATGTGTGTGTGTGTGTTATATATGTGTTGTGTTTGTGTATGTATTGTGTTTGTGTGTGTGTTATATGTGTGTTGTGTTTTGTGTGTATGTGTTATATGTGTGTGTGTGTTATATGTGTGTTGTGTATGTATTGTGTTTATGTGTGTATGTGTTATATGTGTGTGTGTGTGTTATATGTGTATGTATTGTTTTGTGTGTGTGTGTGTTATATGTGTGTGTGTGTTTGTGTGTATGTGTGTGTATGTGTGTGTGTGTGTATATATATATGTGTTGTGTTTTGTGTATGTATTGTGTTTGTGTGTGTGTTATATATGTGTGTGTGTGTGTGTTATGTGTGTGTATGTGTTATATGTGTGTGTGTGTGATATGTGTGTTGTGTATGTATTGTGTTTATGTGTGTATGTGTTATATGTGTGTGTGTGTGTTATATGTGTATGTATTGTTTTTGTGTGTGTGTGTTATATGTGTGTTGTGTTTGTGTGTGTATGTGTTATATGTGTGTGTGTGTGTGTTATATATGTGTTGTGTTTGTGTATGTATTGTGTTTGTGTGTGTTATATGTGTGTTGTGTTTGTGTGTGTATGTGTTATATGTGTGTGTGTGTGTTATATGTGTGTTGTGTTTGTGTATGTATTGTGTTATATGTATGTTATGTTGTGTTATAAGTGTGTGTGTGTTATATGTGTAAGTGGAAGGAGGAAGCGGAAGTGCCACTATAAAGAAGGACGTGGTAGGTTACTTTCAAGCGGTTACCCGATGGTCGGTGGCATCACGATTCAAGAGGAGGCCGGATCGATACTTGATATCCAATGTCAAGTGACTCAGACTTGCAAGATGTAAAAGAGGAGGAATGAGAAGTTTGACACCTTTTCTATTATCATCCTCCAGATGACCTGAGAAGACATCAAAAAGTTTTTTTTATGTACATCATCATCACCACATCACTCCTCTGCAGGCCTCATGGGACTTGGTCTCCATCGTCGCGATGCTGTTGGTGTCTGTCCGGTGGCGCTCCATGCGACTAGGCATGTCACAAGCATTGGGTTACGCTGGCGTGGCTTCAAGGCTGTGTGTGTTCCAATATTAGCTAAAGCGAGCCGGCCGACGGACGGACCGCTCCCTTCCTCTCTCCCGCGATTGATCTGTTGGCTAATGTAGTATGAATGCTATGCTGGTTGTGTCCTTGTGGCCATCGGTGTAAGACACAGAAGGAGCTGAAGCAGGGAAAAGTGGAAGAAGGATGAAATGAGGAAGGTTGGCAAGGAAGAGGAATGGAAACGAACACGATGAGAAGGAAGAAAGGTCGGAAGGAAGGGGCGTTGTCGTGCGGGGACAAGGAGCGACCGAGAGGGAACAAAATCCTAATAGAACCGATGTCGAACCCAAATCTTCCACTTCCTCGTCGTGCTCTTGCGGTCGCTTCCTCCTCAACTAGCTCGGTCCGGCCCAGCGTCGTCGCCGCCGATGCCGCGCTCAACCCGCTCCGTCGTCCCCGCTCTTGCAGCCGCCTTCCTCCTCAACTAGCTCGGTCCAGCCCAGCGTCGCGCGCCGATGCGCTCAACCCGCTCCTCCGTCACGGTGTAGGGTTCCGGACCGGTTTAAAACAAGTTGGGCGGATCATATACCCATTAGCTCGAGTTGAACAGGTCCACGAAGCACGCTTGCTTACGATGACCGTCCGGTGGACTTACCGCTAGTAGAACGGACGACAAAGAGGCCCAAAAAAGATTTTTTTGGTCCTCAAACCCTTGAAACCCGAATTTGTTACATTCACCGGTGGTGACCGGAACCCAGAGCTATGATGGGCCCATACAACCTGCTGCTTGCTCGGTCTCGTTGATGGGCCCGTAATTATGGCCTGCCCATACAACCAGCTGCTTGATGGGCCCCGTAATTGTGGCATTTCGAATCTGCTACACATGGCCCCGTAGACTTTGCCTCTTTGTAAAAAAAAAAAAATTACATGCAGTTTAAGAAAATTAATTCGGTACCCATTTTCGCTTGCACATACACATAAATATGAGATGCTCTGTTTTCTACTTGGTTGTAAAAGAACATTGACATGCTCTGTTTTTTATTATGCATGTCAATATGTGCACACACACATTACACACGTCACACGACACACACGCAAGCCTAAATGCAGACACCATCAGGAATTGCACTGGCAAACACAAAATCACAGTGTAGTGATATTGACACTGAGCCGCAAGCAGCAGATTGAGAATGTAACAATCGTTCAGAACAAAGTACTGAAACCGTAAGGACGCCATTCAGAGAATATCATACAGGGCTTGAAGCCAAAAGATCATCTAGTAGCACATCAAACTCGGCTCATAGTCATATCTAATGAGAAGCCTATTCATTTAGTAAGTGATATCTTGTTGTCTTAAGGCAACAGATTCCATAGTCAATTGAATTGTCAGAATAATAGATTATAGAATGACTACTAAGAACTTAAGTCAATCGTATAATTGAACTTTTTCATACAGCCTTCCCACAACCAATGTGTGAAAGCAAATAAATTTATTCTTCACTCGTACCTTGGGAAGCCACTTGGGGAAAGCATATTTGAAGTCAGGTAAGGAAGTAACTCCAGGCCAAGTTTCTTCATTTGGGGTACCCCAAGTTTCTTCATTTGCCCTCCTTGGCTTGCCAAAAAGAACTTCTCATGCTCACTAAGAAAATGTGAGAAGTACCACTTAAAATTACAAAATCAAATCTGAGTAAATAATGTTATAGTCTTACCGTGTAGTGTTATCTAAAATACCTAATCCATATATCTTCAAATTAATTCGTTTAAATATAACTTATTGGATTAAGAATTGAACAGTCAAAAAACAACCAGTAAAAAATTAGAAAGTTAAATTTTATGATGAATTAAAAAGTCAAATAAATAAAAGGTTCAATGACTTACTTTGGAGGCCTAGTAAAGAGAAGATTGCTCAAAACATCTAGCATGACCTGAACGTGGCACAAAGTTATTGTCACAGTAATAAAGGAGACATGAAGGAGAGTTATTGTCAAGAAGTTCATCAAATGTTTTACAAATTGCAAGCAATAGTTCTCAAAAATTAGTAGCAAGAAAATTTTTGAATGACACATAATAAGGATGATCAATATTCTCATGTACAATTATATTGGATAACGCTTGATATTACCATATCTTACTTTCAGATGTGCAGTTCAACCCATGTGCCTTGTATAGCAAATAACATCTAGCAAGGCATAAATATTGTTTCTAGTAAAGCACTAATTCTTTTTTACTTCGGTGAGCTTTCGAAAATCTTGGGCAACCACCAAAGTGCAACACTCGGATCAACATCTGTTGGTGCAACATAAGCCTAGTCAAGTTCAAGGCATAAAAACCAATAATGTTATACCTGAACCAATAATGTCCACTGGCACAATCAGGTTTGTGAGCCTCATGGAAGGACAGATCTGGCTTGAAAGCGAAGGCATAGGGAAAGGTTGCACCGCCACATTCATCATCAAACTTGGTATTTGTGATTCAAGCGGAAATCTGCAACAAATTTTGCAGACGTAACCAAGTCATAGAGATGCAAATCTTCCCGGCCCAAGAGCTAAATTCGTTGATGCGAATGGGAAATTTACTCCTATTATGCTTTACCAAACAACTGTATAATTTATACGATTGGATTCATCTACCTACCTGAATCGTGATGCCACCGACCATCGGGTAACCGTTGAAAGTAACCTACCACGTCCTTCTTTATAGTGGCACTTCCGCTTCCTCCTTCCACTTAAATGATTTATTATGTTTTCTTACAGTGATAAACCGAATACCAATTTGTGTATAAATTAATGTTTGTGCATATAGGAAACTTGCTCTACCATTTTGTACATTCTTGTGTCGATTGGTGTATTCAATCTTCCATTTCACCGGATCTATCGAATTATTTCTCAGAAAGATACGTGGGAACACTGTTTGCTTAAACTAGCATCACCATGAATTCTGCAGATCCAACAGATCTTGTTTCAAAACTTGGGGACTCCTTTCAGAAATATACTAACTTGTCAAACTAGTTGGAAACTCCGACGCTAACCCAGTTTTAATTATTCTATTTTTTCAATCTTTAGGCATACCAAGCTTATTGATGTTTTGAATTTATGTCTGCATCTTTCCCATTTGGATGTCGTTTAACTTTTTCCTCTCATCTTTTCGTGCAACTTGCAGGCACAATGTTGCTATGAAATGTGCAACAATTACACCTGATAGATAATTTGATGCTTTTTTTATTGCTTTATAAGAATGAGGTGACATCCAATGATGAGATGATATCCAGGATCATCTGACTTGTGTATGTGTGTGTGTTGTGTTGTGTGTGTATATGTTGTGTTATGTGTATGTATTGTGTATGTGTGTTGTGTGTTTGTGTGTTGTGTGTATGTGTGTTGTGTGTATGTGTGTTGTGTATATATGTGTGTTTTGAATGTTATGCGTATTATGTGTATGTGTGTTGTGTGTATGTGTATGT
This sequence comes from Musa beccarii, assembly GCA_024322285.1. Classification (NCBI taxonomy): domain Eukaryota; kingdom Viridiplantae; phylum Streptophyta; class Magnoliopsida; order Zingiberales; family Musaceae; genus Musa; species Musa beccarii. The sequence goes on from CM044395.1 coordinate 79,177,019, forward strand.
GTGTGTGTGTTGTGTATATGTGTTGTCTTTGTGTATGTGTGTGTGTGTGTGTGTATTGTGTGTGTGTGTGTTGTGTGTATGTGTGTGTTGTGAATGTTATGTGTGTTGTGTATTGTTACTTCTGTATGTGTTTTATGTTTGTATATATGTATGTGTGTAGTGTTGTGTTATGTATTATGTGTGTATTGTGTATGTGTTGTGTCATGTTGTTGTGTGTGTATTGTATGTGTGTGTGTTGTGTGTATGTGTGTGTTGTGAATGTTATGTGTGTTGTGTGTTATGAATTCTGTATGTGTTTTATGTTTATATATATGTATGTGTATGTGTTTGTGTGTGTTGTTTTGTGTTATGTGTTGTGTGTGTATTGTGTATGTGTTGTGTCTTGTTGTTGTGTGTGTATTGTATGTGTGTGTGTTGTGTGTATGTGTGTTGTGAATGTCATGTGTGTTGTGTGTTGTGAATTTTGCATGTGTTTTGTGTTTGTATATATGTATGTGTGTTATGTGTTTATGTGTTGTGATGTGTTATGTGTTGTGTGTATATTGTGTATGTGTTGTGTCTTGTTGTTGTGTGTGTATTGTATGTGTGTGTGTTGTAAATGTATGTATATGTTGCGTTCTGTTGTGTATATGTGTTGTGTGTGTTGTATGTATGTATTGTATATGTGTTGTGTGTGTGTTGTGTGTCTTGTGTATGTGTGTGTATTGTGAATGTTTGTTGTGTATGTGTGTGTTGTGTGTATGTGTTGTTTGTATTGTGTATATGTGTATATGTGTGTTGTGTGTATGTGTGTGTTGTGTGTTATGAATTCTACATGTGTTTTATGTTTGTATATATGTATGTGTGTTGTGTGTGTATATGTCGTGTTGTATTATGTGTTGTGTGTGTATTGTGTATGTGTTGTATCTTGTTGTTGTGTGTGTATTGTATGTGTGTGTTGTGTGTATGTGTGTGTTGTGAATGTTATGTGTTGTGACTGCTGTAGGTGTTTTATGTTTGTATATATGTATGTGTGTTGTGTTATGTGTTGTGTGTGTATTGTATATGTGTTGTGTCTTATTGTTTTGTGTGTATTGTATGTGTGTGTGTTGTGTGTTTTGTGAATGTTTTATGTGTTGTGTGTTGTGAATTCTATATGTGTTTTATGTTTATATATATGTATGTGAATATGTTTATGTGTGTTGTTTTGTGTTATGTGTTGTGTGTGTATTGTGTATGTGTTGTCTTGTTGTTGTGTGTGTATTGTATGTGTGTGTGTTGTGTGTATGTGTGTGTTTGAATGTTGTGTGTGTTGTGTTTTGTGAATTCTGCATGTGTTTTGTGTTTGTATAAATGTATATGTGTTGTGTTATGTTATGTGTTGTGTGTGTATTGTTTATGTGTTGTGTCTTGTTATTGTGTGTGTATTGTATGTGTTTGTGTTGTGAATATTATATGTGTTGTGTGTATGAGTGTTGTGTTATAAATGTTATGTGTGTATATATGTGTGTTGTGTTTGTGTGTGTTGTATGCATGTGTGTTGTGTTGTGTGTATGTGTTGTATTTGTGTTGTGTGTTGTTTGTGTATGTATATGTTGTGTTGTGTTGTGTATGTGTGTTGTGTGTGTTATATGTATGTATTGTATATGTGTTGGTGTGTTTGTGTGTGTTGTGTATGTGTGTGTATTGTGAATGTTTGTTGTGTATGTGTGTGTGTTGTGTGTATGTATTGTTGGTGTTGTGTATATGTGTATGTGTTGTGTTGTGTGTGTATTGTGTATGTGTTGTGTCTTGTTGTTGTGTGTGTATTGTATGTGTGTGTGTTGTGTATATGTGTGTTGTGAATGTCATGTGTGTTGTGTGTTGTGAATTTTGCATGTGTTTTGTGTTTGTATATATGTATGTGTGTTGTGTGTTTATGTGTTGTGATGTATTATGTGTTGTGTGTATATTGTGTATGTGTTGTGTCTTGTTGTTGTGTGTGTATTGTATGTGTGTGTGTTGTGAATGTTATGTGTATTGTGTGTATAAGTGTTGTGTTATAAATGTTGTGTGTGTTGTGTGTATATATATGTGTGTTGTGTGTGTGTTGTATGCATGTGTGTATGTGTTGTATTTGTGTGTGTGTTATTTGTGTATGTATATGTTGCGTTGTGTTGTGTATATGTGTTGTGTGTGTTGTATGTATGTATTGTATATATGTTGTGTGTGTGTTGTGTGTCTTGTGTATGTGTGTGTATTGTGAATGTTTGTTGTGTATGTGTGTGTTGTGTTGTGTATATGTGTATGTGTGTGTATGTGTTGTGTTGTGTTATGTGTTGTGTGTGTATTGTGTATGTGTTGTGTCTTGTTGTTGTGTGTGTATTGTATGTGTGTGTGTTGTGTATATGTGTTGTGAATGTCATGTGTGTTGTGTGTTGTGAATTTTGCATGTGTTTTGTGTTTGTATATATGTATGTGTGTTGTGTGTTTATGTGTTGTGATGTATTATGTGTTGTGTGTATATTGTGTATGTGTTGTGTCTTGTTGTTGTGTGTGTATTGTATGTGTGTGTGTTATGAATGTTATGTGTATTGTGTGTATGAGTGTTGTGTTATAAATGTTGTGTGTGTTGTGTGTATATATATGTGTGTTGTGTGTGTGTGTGTTGTATGCATGTGTGTATGTGTTGTATTTGTGTGTGTGTTATTTATGTATGTATATGTTGCGTTGTGTTGTGCATATGTGTTGTGTGTGTTGTATGTATGTATTGTATATGTGTTGTGTGTGTGTTGTGTGTCTTGTGTATGTGTGTGTATTGTGAATGTTTGTTGTGTATGTGTGTGTGTTGTGTTTCTTGTGTATGTGTGTGTATTGTGAATGTTTGTTGTGTATGTGTGTGTGTTGTGTGTATGTGTTGTTTGTGTTGTGTATATGTGTATGTGTGTGTGTTGTGTTGTGTGTATGTGTTGTATTTGTGTGTGTGTTGTTTGTGTGTGTATATGTTGTGTATGTTTGTTATGTATATATGTGTTGTGTGTGTGTGTTGTATGCATGTGTGTATGTGTTGTATTTGTGTGTGTTATTTGTGTATGTATAAGTTGTGTTGTGTTGTGTATATGTGTTGTGTGTGTTGTATGTATGTATTGTATATGTGTTGTGTGTGTGTTGTGTGTCTTGTGTATGTGTGTGTATTGTGAATGTTTGTTGTGTATGTCTGTGTGTTGTGTGTCTTGTGTATGTGTGTGTATTGTGAATGTTGTGTGTGTGTATGTGTGTGTGTTGTGTGTATGTGTTGTTTGTGTTGTGTATATGTGTATGTGTGTGTGTTGTGTGTATGTGTGTGTTGTGTGTTATGAATTCTGCATGTCTTTTATGTTTGTATATATGTATGTGTGTTGTGTGTATATGTTGTGTTGTGTTATGTGTTGTGTGTGTATTGTGTATGTGTTGTGTCTTGTTGTTGTGTGTGTATTGTATGTGTGTGTGTTGTGTGTATGTGTGTGTTGTGAATGTTATGTGTGTTGTGTGTTGTGACTTCTGTATGTGTTTTATGTTTGTATATATGTATGTGTGTTGTGTTATGTGTTATGTGTGTATTGTATATGTGTTGTGTCTTGTTGTTGTTTGTGTATTGTATGTGTGTGTGTTGTGTGTTTTGTGAATATTATGTGTGTTGTGTGTTGTAAATTCTATATGTGTTTTATGTTTGTATATATGTATGTGAATATGTTTATGTGTTTTGTTTTGTGTTATGTATTGTGTGTGTATTGTGTATGTGTTGCTTGTTGTTGTGTGTGTATTGTATGTGTGTGTGTTGTGTGTATGTGTGTGTTGTGAATATTATGTGTGTTGTGTGTTGTGAATTCTGCATGTGTTTTGTGTTTGTATATATGTATGTGTGTTGTGTGCGTATGTGTTGTGTTATGTTATGTGTTGTGTGTGTATTATTTTTGTGTTGTGTCTTGTTATTGTGTGTGTATTGTATGTGTTTGTGTTGTGAATATTATATGTGTTGTGTGTATGAGTGTTGTGTTATAAATGTTGTGTATATATATGTGTGTTGTGTGTGTGTGTTGTATGCATGTGTGTTGTGTTGTGTGTATGTGTTGTATTTGTGTGTGTGTTGTTTGTGTATGTATATGTTGTGTTGTGTTGTGTATGTTTGTTGTATGTGTTATATGTATGTATTGTATATGTGTTGTGCGTGTGTTGTGTGTGTGTGTGTGTGTGAATGTTTATTGTGTATGTGTGTGTGTTGTGTGTATGTATTGTTTGTGTTGTGTATATGTGTATGTGTTGTGTTGTGTTATGTGTTGTGTGTGTATTATGTATGTGTTGTGTCTTGTTATTGTGTGTGTATTGCATGTGTGTGTGTTGTGAATGTTATGTGTTGTGTGTATGAGTGTTGTGTTATAAATGTTGTGTTGTGAGTGTGTGTGTGTGTGTGTGTTGTATGCATGTGTGTTGTGTTGTGTGTATGTGTTGTATTTGTGTGTGTGTATATGTTGTGTTGTGTGTGTGTGTGTGTGTGTGTGTGTTGTGTATGTATGTGTGTGTGTATGTGTGTGTGTGTGTGTGTGTGTGTGTGTGTATGTGTGTATGTTGTATGTGTGTGTGTGTGTTGTGTGTGTGTTGTGTGTGTATGTGTGTGTGTGTGTTGTGTGTGTGTGTGTATATGTTTGTGTGTATGTTGTGTGTGTGTGTGTGTGTGTGTGTTGTATGTATGTATTATATATGTGTTGTGTGTGTGTTGTGTATGTGTGTGTATTGTGAATGTTTGTTGTGTATGTGTGTGTGTTGTGTGTATGTATTGTTTGTGTTGTGTATATGTGTATGTGTTGTGTTGTGTTGTGTTATGTGTGTGTGTGTATGTATGTGTGTGTGTGTGTGTATGAGTGTATGAGTGTTGTGTGTGTGTTGTGTGTGTGTGTGTTGTATGTGTGTTGTGTTGTGTGTATGTGTTGTATGTTGTGTGTGTGTGTGTGTTGTGTATGTATATGTGTGTGTATGTTTGTTGTGTGTGTTGTATGTATGTATTGTATATGTGTTGTGTGTGTGTTGTGTGTGTGTTGTGTGTGTTGTGTATGTGTGTATTGTGAATGTTTGTTGTGTATGTGTGTATGTTGTTTGTATGTGTTGTTTGTGTTGTGTATATGTGTATGTGTGTGTGTTGTGTGTATGTGTGTGTTGTGTGTTATGAATTCTGCATGTGTTTTATGTTTGTATATATGTATATGTGTATGTGTGTTGTGTGTGTATGTGTTGTGTTGTGTTATGTGTTTTGTGTGTATTGTGTATGTGTTGTGTCTTGTTGTTGTGTGTGTATTGTATGTGTGTGTGTTGTGAATGTTATGTGTGTTGTGTGTTTGAGTGTTGTGTTATAAATGTTGTGTGTGTTGTGTGTGTGTGTTGTATGCATGTGTATGTGTTGTATTTGTGTGTGTTGTTTGTGTATGTATATTTTGTGTTGTGTTGTGTATGTGTGTTGTGTGTGTTGTATGTATGTATTGTATATGTGTGTGTGTGTGTGTGTGTGTGTATGTGTATGTTTGTTGTGTATATGTGTGTGTGTGTGTGTGTATGTGTGTTGTGTGTGTTGTGTTGTGTATGTGTTGTATGTATGTGTTGTATGTGTGTGTGTGTGTGTGTGTGTATGTGTGTGTATTGTGAATGTTTGTTGTGTATGTGTGTGTGTGTGTGTGTATGTATTATTTGTGTTGTGTATATGTGTATATGTGTGTGTTGTGTGTATGAGTGTGTTGTGTGTTGTGAATATATATTTTTTGTCTATTATAATTTGGATGAGATTATATATTTTTTGGTAATTTGTTTGCTGTTAGATTATAATTTATTTAGATAGATATTTCTTTCTTTTGAAGGTACCATAAGAGTGTGTGTCTTGATATTTTGTGTATCTTTTCTGTGCTAGCTTATTTTCTTACTAATCTATTAGTATCGTATGTTGTTTTTCATGGGGAGATAACCACAATGTGTACCTTTTTGTCAGCATATACCATGTACGGGTGCCCCTGTTTTTTCTTCCTAATATGAAGAGCCAAGTGTATCATTTCATTTGTAATTAATCTCTTGCTCTCTCTCTCCCTCTCTCTCTAAACCCTAAACCCCTTTCTCTTTGACTGCAAAGTTACATTAGAGAATATGTCTGTCAACGAAGTTGTAAAATATAGAAAGTTATACAGATTCTTGCTTGCTTTTATTCTCTATTTCTTCAATTTGTAAGTGTCCTCATTGCAAAGCTCAATGAATAATCGTACCATAATGTAAATTGTCCTTACAAATTGCGAAGCTCAGCTATAGAAAATATGTCTGTCAACAATGTGGAATTGTCATGCTCAGGATGCAATATATATGTATATATATATATATCCAAAAATCTGGTTTTGTCCTTTTAAATTTCAGAACCTTAGGCATCTAAGATATACGGAATGAGACATTTGAAATATTGTAGGTTTAAGGACATTTTTCAGGAGGTTTATGAATAAAAACGGAAGTCAAAGTTGGAAGAACAATCAATATGGTGGGAACATCTGTTCTAAGTATTTCACCTTTTTTGCTTAATAAGTCTTAAATTGCTGTCTAACAATTGTTGTATTCCTGTTATCAGGTATGAGCATAGGCTGATTGATGACATGGTAGCTTATGCATTGAAAAGCAGCGGTGGTTATGTGTGGGCCTGCAAAAAATTATGATGGAGATGTCCAGAGCGATTTCCTTGCCCAAGGTCTTACTTTGGAATTTATGATCTTTTTATGACAGTAGTTAATATATTGGTATCAGAATCCGATTCTATACTCCAAATATGTTTTATTTTTCACTTTATTATTTTATAACTAAAGTATAGTGGTAGTAGCACGAGTGTCATAGGAAAGAATCAAATTGAAACGAGAACCATATCCTCAACCTTATTAGGTAACAACATGAGTGAAAAAGTTCATGTTAACTAGGAGTCATGATCTACTTTTGTTGTGATTGATTGATTGATTTAACAAGATCACTCACTTTAGATGCTTCTCATGTAGTCAAATTGTTCATGAAAGAAATTAAATTCACAAGATATTTTTAGAAAATTTTAAACATAACGTTATAGCATTCTGCAGCATGTAACCCTAAAACTAAGGTGATTAATAGGAAAAAAAAATTCAACACTATGCAAGACCTTAAACTAATCAATGGAACAATGAATGACATTGAGTTTCCATTGACATTCCAATTCCGTTCATTACTTGGTTCTTTAGTTCTATAACAGTAGACACAAGGATTTTATAAACATTGTAAGATGAGAAATATGTAATTGTTTCAATGTTTTCAATGCCTAAGCAGAGGCCATTATTAATTGATCTAGCGCAGCAACCTGACTCAGTTTTGTTTTATGGTTAACAGTTAATTTAGTGTTTTATGTGAGGGGCCCATCAACGAGACTGGGCATGCGGCAGATTGTATGGTTAACAATTTTGTTTTATGGTTAACAGTTAATTCAGTGCTTCACGAAGGTGTAGGTTGATGCTGCGGATCGATAACGATTCTCATCAGAGTCTTGCCCTACACCTTAACATATAAAGATCAGACTGGGTGGGCGTTACCATGCTCCGTGTAGCAGATTCGAAGGCAGATTCGAAGGTAGACCGGCAGCAATGATCACCTATGGCCAAAAGGCAGATTTTCTTGGGTTCTTTTTCTTACAAGTCACGTTTGTGTTGCTTATGGTAACCCTTTCTTTTTCTTACCAAGTCGAGTTTACGTTGATAGTCCCATTCCTTTTTCTTTTTCTTACAAATCATGGTGTTCGTACCCATTATCTGTGGGGTTAAAGAGGCCTATCTTGGATGTGTTCGGTGCGCCATGATTTGATGCACAAACTGCAAAACACGACGACAGGTGGCAGAGCGTCTTCTCAGGTGGTTTCTTCGATGAAGTTGATGGTTGGGAGAGCGTACCAAGTGGAATCTCAGAGGGTGACAACCACGACCGACATTAAAACAGAAGAAGGCTACCCAGATGATAAATTTTGCTCATCCTGCTTCTGCACACGAATATCTCGAGTGGTAGGTCGCTGGAACAAAGGAAAAAATGCTACATCTTATGAAATAATTGAGAGGGTAATTATGCTTGTCCTGTACCATTGAAGGGTTGTCGCTATTATTCATGCGTTGAGAGAGCTACCAAATCAGATAACGAATGTGAAGGTTTTCTCAGACGTAAAGGAAAAGCTCACCATGGCAAATTCTGGTTTGTACTGGCTACCGGAAGAGTACAACACCATTGTGGACAAGGTTGTTCAAATAAAGGGTGGCAAGACATCATGTGATCAGTTTCTACCCAAAAAACGAGGCCGTTCATATGATACTTATTGCAGATATCAGAGTTAGACTTCTACATGGTAGTGCTTCAGAGGGTTGCTTCATGTAAAACTCAGATCAAGTTGCAGATATCATTATCGGCAACACTACTCTGTTATCTTTGATTAAGTTCTAATCTATGGCTCCTATGTAGATGCA
>CM044395.1:79190495-79212995 GCA_024322285.1 Musa beccarii
AGGCATGTCACAAGCATTGGGTTACAGCGTGGCTTCAAGGCTGTGTGTGTTCCAATATTAGCTAAAGCGAGCAGGGCCGACGGACAGCCACTCCCTTCCTCTCTCCCCACGATTGATCCGGCTCACGCCTCTCCTCTGTTGGCTGATGCAGTATGCATGCTATGCTGGTTGTGTCCTTGTGGCCACCGGTTAAACACACAGAAGGAGCTGAAGCAGGGAAAAGCAGAAGAAGGATGAAATGAGAAAGGTTGGCAAGGAAGAGGAATGGAAACGAACACGATGAGAAGGATGAATGAAGAAGGAAGAAAGGTCGGAAGGAAGGGGAACGCTGTCCGTGCAGGGACAAGGAGCTGACCGAGAAGGAACAAAATCCTAATAGAACCGATGTCGAACCCAAATCTTCCACTTCCTCGTCTTGCTCTTGCGGTCGCCTTCCTCCTCAACTAGCTCGGTCCAGCCCAACGTCGTCGCCAGCCGATGCGCTCAACCCGCTCCTCCGTTGTCTTGCTCTTGCGACCGCCTTCCTCCTCAACTAGCTCGGTCCAGCCCAACGTCGTCGCCAGCCGATGCGCTCAACCCGCTCCTCCGTCGTCCTGCTCTTGCAGCCGCCTTCCTCCTCAACTAGCTCGGTCCAGCCCAACGTCGTCGCCAGTCGATGCGCTCAACCCGCTCCTCCGTCACCGGTGTAGGGTTCCGACTGGTTTAAAACAAGTTGGGCCGGATCATATACCCATTAGCTCGAGTTGAACAGGTCCACGAAGCACGCTTGCTTACGATGACCGTCCGGTGGACTTACCGCTAGTAGAACGGACGACAAAGAGGCCCAAAAAAGATTTTTTTGGTCCTCAAACCCTTGAAACCCGAATTTGTTACATTCACCGGTGGTGACCGGAACCCAGAGCTATGATGGGCCCATACAACCTGCTGCTTGCTCGGTCTCGTTGATGGGCCCGTAATTGTGGCCTGCCCATACAACCAGCTGCTTGATGGGCCCCGTAATTGTGGCATTTCGAATCTGCTACACATGGCCCCGTAGACTTTGCCTCTTTGTAAAAAAAAAAATTACATGCAATTTAAGAAAATTAATTCGGTACCCATTTTCGCTTGCACATACATATAAATATGAGATGCTCTGTTTTCTACTTGGTTGTAAAAGAACATTGACATGCTCTGTTTTTTATTATGCATGTCAATATGTGCACACACACATTACACACGTCACACGACACACACGCAAGCCTAAATGCAGACACCATCAGGAATTGCACTGGCAAACACAAAATCACAGTGTAGTGATATTGACACTGAGCCGCAAGCAGCAGATTGAGAATGTAACAATCGTTCAGAACAAAGTACTGAAACCGTAAGGACGCCATTCAGAGAATATCATACAGGGCTTGAAGCCAAAAGATCATCTAGTAGCACATCAAACTCGGCTCATAGTCATATCTAATGAGAAGCCTATTCATTTAGTAAGTGATATCTTGTTGTCTTAAGGCAACAGATTCCATAGTCAATTGAATTGTCAGAATAATAGATTATAGAATGACTACTAAGAACTTAAGTCAATCGTATAATTGAACTTTTTCATACAGCCTTCCCACAACCAATGTGTGAAAGCAAATAAATTTATTCTTCACTGCACCTTGGGAAGCCACTTGGGGAAAGCATATTTGAAGTCAGGTAAGGAAGTAACTCCAGGCCAAGTTTCTTCATTTGCCCTCCTTGGCTTGCCAAAAAGAACTTCTCATGCTCACTAAGAAAATGTGAGAAGTACCACTTAAAATTACAAAATCAAATCTGAGCAAATAATGTTATAGTCTTACCGTGTAGTGTTATCTAAAATACCTAATCCATATATCTTCAAATTAATTCGCAATATAACTTATTGGATTAAGAATTGAGCAGTCAAAAAACAACCAGTAAAAAATTAGAAAGTTAAATTTTATGATGAATTAAAAAGTCAAATAAATAAAAGGTTCAATGACTTACTTTGGAGGCCTAGTAAAGAGAAGATTACTCAAAACATCTAGCATGACCTGAACGTGGCACAAAGTTATTGTCACACAGATAATAAAGGAGACATGAAGGAGAGTTATTGTCAAGAAGTTCATCAAATGTTTTACAAATTGCAAGCAATAGTTCTAAAAAATTAGTAGCAAGAAAATTTTTGAATGACACATAATAAGGATGATCAATATTCTCATGTACAATTATATTGGATAACGCTTGATATTACCATATCTTACTTTCGGATGTGCTTGATTCAACCCATGTGCCTTGTATAGCAAATAACATCTAGCAAGGCATAAATATTGTTTCTAGTAAAGCACTAATTCTTTTTTACTTGGTGAGCTTTGAAAATCTTGGGCAACCACCAAAGTGCAACACTCGGATCAACATCTGTTGGTGCAACATAAGCCTAGTCAAGTTCAAGGCATAAAAACCAATAATGTTATACCTGAACCGATAATGTCCACTGGCACAATCAGGTTTGTGAGCCTCATGGAAGGACAGATCTAGCTTGAAAGCGAAGGCATAGGGAAAGGTTGCACCGCCACATTCATCATCAAACTTGGTATTTGTGATCCAAGCGGAAATCTACAACAAATTTTGCAGACGTAACCAAGTCATAGAGATGCAAATCTTCCCGGCCCAAGAGCTAAATTCGTTGATGCGAATGGGAAATTTACTCCTATTATGCTTTACCAAACAATGTATAATTTATACGATTGGATTCATCTACCTACGAATCGTGATGCCACCGACCATCGGGTAACCGTTGAAAGTAACCTACCACGTCCTTCTTTATAGTGGCACTTCCGCTTCCTCCTTCCACTTAAATGATTTATTATGTTTTCTTACAGTGATAAACCGAATACCAATTTGTGTATAAATTAATGTTTGTGCATATAGGAAACTTGCTCTACCATTTTGTACATTCTTGTGTCGATTGGTGTATTCAATCTTCCATTTCACCGGATCTATCGAATTATTTCTCGTAAAGAAAAGCATGGGAACACTTTGTTTGCTTAAACTAGCATCACCATGAATTCTCGCAATCCAGATCTTGTTTCAAAACTTGGGGACTCCTTTCAGAAATATACTAACTTGTCAAACTAGTTGGAAACTCCGACGCTAACCCAGTTTTAATTATTCTATTTTTTCAATCTTTAGGCATACCAAGCTTATTGATGTTTTGAATTTATGTCTGCATCTTTCCCATTTGGATGTCGTTTAACTTTTTCCTCTCATCTTTTCGTGCAACTTGCAGGCACAATGTTGCTATGAAATGTGCAACAATTACACCTGGTAGATAATTTGATGCTTTTTTTTATTGCTTTATAAGAATGAGGTGACATCCAATGATGAGATGATATCCAGGATCATCTGACTTGTGTATGTGTGTGTGTTGTGTTGTGTGTGTATATGTTGTGTTATGTGTATGTATTGTGTATGTGTGTTGTGTGTTTGTGTGTTTGTGTATATGTGTGTTGTGTGTATATGTGTGTTTTGAATGTTATGCGTATTATGTGTATGTGTGTTGTGTGTATGTGTATGTGTGTGTGTGTTGTGTATATGTGTTGTCTTTGTGTATGTATGTGTGTTGTGTGTGTATTGTATGTGTGTGTGTTGTGTGTATGTGTGTGTTGTGAATGTTATGTGTGTTGTGTGTTGTGACTTCTGTATGTGTTTTATGTTTGTATATAAGTATGTGTGTAGTGTTGTGTTATGTATTATGTGTGTATTGTGTATGTGTTGTGTCATGTTGTTGTGTGTGTATTGTATGTGTGTGTGTTGTGTGTATGTGTGTGTTGTGAATGTTATGTGTGTTGTGTGTTATGAATTCTGTATGTGTTTTATGTTTATATATATGTATGTGTATGTGTTTGTGTGTGTTGTTTTGTGTTATGTGTTGTGTGTGTATTGTGTATGTGTTGTGTCTTGTTGTTGTGTGTGTATTGTATGTGTGTGTGTTGTGTGTATGTGTGTTGTGAATGTCATGTGTGTTGTGTGTTGTGAATTTTGCATGTGTTTTGTGTTTGTATATATGTATGTGTGTTGTGTGTTTATGTGTTGTGATGTGTTATGTGTTGTGTGTATATTGTGTATGTGTTGTGTCTTGTTGTTGTGTGTGTATTGTATGTGTGTGTGTTGTGAATGTATGTATATGTTGCGTTCTGTTGTGTATATGTGTTGTGTGTGTTGTATGTATGTATTGTATATGTGTTGTGTGTGTGTTGTGTGTCTTGTGTATGTGTGTGTATTGTGAATGTTTGTTGTGTATGTGTGTGTTGTGTGTATGTGTTGTTTGTATTGTGTATATGTGTATATGTGTGTTGTGTGTATGTGTGTGTTGTGTGTTATGAATTCTACATATGTTTTATGTTTGTATATATGTATGTGTGTTGTGTGTGTATATGTCGTGTTGTATTATGTGTTGTGTGTGTATTGTGTATGTGTTGTGTCTTGTTGTTGTGTGTGTATTGTATGTGTGTGTTGTGTGTATGTGTGTGTTGTGAATGTTATGTGTTGTGACTGTTAAATCTCGGATTTTGATGATGAAATCAAGCGGTGAAATATTTGTACTAATCTCTTTGTTGAGATGAGTGTGCAGGAATTACTACGATGGAAAACATAACGTGATTTATTAAGGCCAAGTCCGTCGTGGGTTCATCGGAAGTCCGAGAGATTTTCGGAAGAGTTGCCGGAACCATCCAAGATCAAATCAGGGACTTGTCGAAGTTTTCGAAAGTCCATTTCAAAGATCGTCGAAGGTTCGCGGAACTTCCGGGAAAATTCGAAACCAGTAGAAGACTAGTTGGGCTTGGGAGTATCTTTGGGAGACCATTGGTAGCAACCGAGGGAAGCATCGGAGGCCTGGCCTGTAGAATCTCGCCGTAGTACTCGCATGGAAGTCGACTTGAAGGGTGTCCGATCAAATCACGTTAAGTTATGTTCAGTAAATTTGCACATGAGTAGAGCAAGGATTTAAGAAATAAATCCTGCCCAAAATTCAGTAGGAGCCAACCAGGCCACTCTTGTGTCAAGTTGAGGACTAAATGACCCATATTCGGCTCTGTCGAATGTGGGCAAGAGGTGGAACCGCCCAAGCCTGGGGCGGTGGAACCGCTTACTGGGCGGTGGAACCGCCACTGGAGCGTAGCACCGCCCAGACACACACACAAGCGGTGGAACTGCCGCTTTGTGCGAAGCGATACCGCCTGTTCATCGACGGCGGTGGAACGCTGGGTGGGCGGTGGCACCGCCTGGCCACCGGATCGAGCGTAGAAGCGTAGCACCGCTGCCTGGCGGTGGCACGCTTCATGACGTCGTCAAAGATCGACACACAGTGTGGCACCGCTTCGACAACACGTGGCACCGCTTTGACCACAGAATTGGGACTCCAAATTCACTTGGAATTTGGAGCCCAATTTTAAATCCACTTTTGGATCTATAAATACCCCCCCTTTCTCAGCTGAAAGGGTCACCCTTTTGAGCAAAAAGTTTGAGTCTTGAGCTTTTGAAGAGTTTTTGAAAAGTGTTGTATTCTTTGCTAAGTGTTCACCTTTCTTCTTCTTGAGAGATCTTGTACAAGTGTGAACATCTTGTAAAGGGTTGTAAAAAGGGGTGTTTGATCCTTCCCCTTCAAAGGACTTGCTAGTGGAAGAGCGAAGCCTCATTGCAAAGGCTTCAAGAGTGGATGTAGGTCATTTGACCGAACCACTATACATCATTGTCTCCTCAAATGTGTGAGTGTTTACATTTCTGAAATCACTTCATTTCTTGGCTGCAAGTTCTTAGTTAGTTCCTTTTCATAAGCAATTACTTTCAAGTTCTCTTTCGTCGAATCGAATTCTTCCCCGAACTTGTGTTTCTTTGCGAAATCGGTTTCAAGAATACGAGTTTAATCCGCTGCACTAATTCACCCCCCCTCTTAGTGCCTTTTGATCCTTTCAATTGGTATCAGAGCAAGGTTTGCTCTCATATTGGTTTAAAACCCAAGAGAGATGGCCTACTCCGGTATGCAAGAGGGTCTCTCCATTACTCGTCCACCTATGTTCAATGGGTCGGATTATACGTATTGGAAGACTCGTATGAGAATTTTTCTTATCTCCATGGACTTCGAACTTTGGAACATTGTCGAAAATGGCTTCGCAAAATCTTCTCTTCCGATGAGTGAATGGAATGAGTCGGAGAAGAAGATTTTCACTCTCAATGCAAAGGCTATGAATGCCTTATTTTGTGCACTTGATAAGAATGAGTTTAATCGGGTTTCATTTGTGAATCGGCTTTTGATATTTGGCGCACTCTTGAAATCACTCATGAAGGCACTAGCCGAGTGAAGGAGTCCAAAATCAACATTCTTGTGCATTCCTACGAACTTTTCGGATGAAACCAAATGAGTCCATTGGAGACATGTACACCCGCTTTACGGATGTCATCAATGGACTTAAAGCTCTTGGTAAAAGTTTTTGAATTTTGAATTGGTAACTAAGATTTTAAGATCCCTTCCAAAGTGTTGGGATCAAAGGTCACGCCATTCAAGAGGCCAAGGATCTTAAAGTATTTCCTATTGAAGAACTTATTGGATCTCTAATGACTTACGAGATGACGTGCCATGCTCATGAAGAGCTTGAGAACCCCCTTCCAAAGAACAGGAAGGATATGGCACTTAGAACACAAGAAGACCACTTGAAAGGAACATCAAGTGATGAGGATAGTGACAATGACATTGCACTTCTAACTCGAAAGTTTAAGAAATTCATAAGAAAGAACAAATTCAAAAATGACACAAAAAGCAAATTTGAACACAAAAAGGACCAAGTCATTTGCTACGAATGCAAGAAGCCGGGACATTTCAAGAATGAATGCCCTCAAGCCAAGAAGAAGCAATTCAAGAAGAAAAAAGCCTTGAAGGCTACATGGGATGATTCAAGTGACTCCGAGGTTGAAGAGGCTAGCAACAAAGAGGAGGCAAACTTCGCTCTAATGGCATTTGGAGAAGAGGTTAGTGAATTACTTAATGAAGAGTTATCTTTCGATGAACTTTCTATGGCTTTTCATGAGTTGTTTGATGAATGTAGAACTATTAGTAAGAAGTTCAATTTGCTTAAGAAAGAGCATGCTTTATTACAAAGTAAATTCAATAGTCTTCAAAACCCTTCTCTACCCCCATGCTCTAAGTGTGAAGACTTAGATGCAACAAAAAGGGAGAACTTGCTACTCAAAGAGACCCTAAACAAGTTTAAGGTCGGTAGCAAGGGCTTAGACATGATTCTTGCTAA
Source organism: Musa beccarii (assembly GCA_024322285.1). NCBI lineage: Eukaryota > Viridiplantae > Streptophyta > Magnoliopsida > Zingiberales > Musaceae > Musa > Musa beccarii. The sequence goes on from CM044395.1 coordinate 79,197,785, forward strand.
CAAAGGTCATGTCGGAAATAGAAGTGGTATCGGATTTGTGAGAGGTTCTCACCAAAATCCCACCACCTTTGTTAAAGGGTCTACATTGCATGTATCACCCCATTTGAAATGTAATTTTGTTGCAAACGGGACATGTTACCTACAAATGTCCATTCAAGAAAATTAGTCCACAAAAGTTGATATGGGTTCCTAAAGGAACCATAAACAATTCAATGATAAATTACAAAATAAGTAGATCAATTTGTAAGGCACCCAAAATCAAATGGGTACCTAAAAATAATCCTCTTTTGTAGACAAACTCACAAGCTAGGAGCAAGAAATGGTATCTTGATAGTGGATGCTCAAGGCACATGACCGGAGATCCATCTCATTTCTCTATGCTCTCTAGCAAAGAAGAAGGATATGTCACTTTCGGAGACAACAACAAGGGTAAAATCATTGGCAAGGGAACCATAGGTAACAAATCGAGTTTTTCAATTGATGATGTGTTACTAGTTGATGGTTTAAAACATAATCTGTTAAGTATTAGTCAACTATGTGATAAAGGTTATGTTGTTAGATTTGAATCCAATGTTTGCATTATTGAAAAACCCAACAACAACATATCCATGATTGCTTTAAAACAAAACAATGTCTACACAATAAATATTGATAAATTAAGTAATGAAATGTGTTTTTCGGTTTTGAATGATGACGCTTGGCTTTGGCATAGGAGGCTAGGCCATGCAAGCATGAAACTAATCTCTAAGATTTCATCTAGAGATTTAGTAAGAGGTATCCCAAACACGAAATTTGTTAAGGATAAGGTATGTGATGCATGTCAACTAGGAAAACAAATAAAGACTAGTTTCAAATCAAAAAATCACATTAGCACCACTAGACCATTGCAATTGATCCACTTGGACTTATTTGGACCAATTGACATAACAAGCCTAGGTGGTAGCAAATATGCTTTTGTAATTGTGGATGACTATAGTAGATACACTTGGACCTATTTTTTGGCTCATAAAAGTGATTGCTTCAAATGTTTCTCTAAATTTTGTAAACTCACTCAAAATGAAAAAGGCTTTATGATCTCATCAATACGAAGTGGTCATGGAGGTGAATTTCAAAATCATGACTTCCAAAATTTATGTGAAACAAACGGATACAATCACAACTTCTCTACTCCAAGAAATCCACAACAAAATGGAGTAGTAGAAAGGAAAAATAGAAGTTTGCAAGAAATGGCTAGAACCATGTTAAATGAATATAATTTACCAAAATATTTTTGGGCCGAAGCCGTGAATACGGCTTGCTATGTGATGAATAGAGTTCTAGTGAGACCATCCCTATCCAAAACTCCATATGAATTATGGAATGATAAAAAACCCAATGTTTCTTACTTTAAAGTTTTTGGTTGCAAATGCTTTATTTTGAATGAAAAGGATGCCTTAGGAAAATTCGATGCAAAATCCAATGAAGGCATATTTCTTGGTTATTCTTCCGTTTCTAAGGCTTTTCGTGTTTTTAACAAGAGAACCTTACTTATAGAAGAATCTATTCATGTGGTTTTTAATGAAGTTTCGAATTTAAGAAAAAAAGATTTTGATGATGATTTTGGTCTTGATAATTTGAATTTGAATGAACCCTCTCCTCAAAATAACATCTTGGATGCATCTTCTTCCCAAGCTTCCTTACCAAAGGAATGGAAGTATGTAGATGCTCATCCCAAGGAGTTAATTATAGGAGATGCATCGAAAGGGGTTCAAACTCGCTCTTCTTTCAAAAATTTTTGTGCCCATGCTGCCTTTCTTTCTCAAGTTGAACCAAAATGCATTGTTGATGCCCTAAAAGATGATTCTTGGGTTATCGCAATGCAAGAAGAATTGAATCAATTTGAGAGGAATGAGGTATGGAAGCTTGTTCCTAGACCTAATGACCACTTAGTTATTGGTACTAAGTGGGTCTTTAGAAACAAGCAAGATGAATGCGATATCGTGGTTAGAAACAAGGCTAGACTAGTGGCCAAAGGTTTCAACCAAGAAGAAGGTATCGATTATGAAGAAACCTTCGCTCGGTGGCAAGATTGGAAGCCATTAGGATGCTCCTTGCCTATGCTAGTAGTAAAGATTTTAAATTATTTCAAATGGATGTCAAAAGTGCGTTTTTAAATGGTTTCATTTCGGAAGAAGTTTATGTTGAACAACCACCCGGATTCGAAAACTCTCTATTTCCTAACCATGTGTTTAAGCTAACTAAGGCCTTATATGGTCTTAAACAAGCCCCTAGGGCTTGGTATGAGAGGCTTAGTTCTTTCTTGATTTCAAATAATTTCACTAAAGGCAAGGTTGATACTACATTGTTTATTAAACATTTTGAAAACAATTTTCTTATTGTTCAAATTTATGTTGATGATATCATTTTCGGATCTTGTGATAAATCACTATGTGATTTATTTGCTAAGGATATGAGTGATGAATTTGAGATGAGCCTAATGGGAGAACTAAATTTCTTTTTAGGACTTCAAATCAAGCAACTAAGTAATGGTATATTTCTAAATCAATCAAAATACACATTGGAATTGTTAAAACGATTCAATATGGATGGATCAAAAGAAATTAGCACTCCTATGAGCACCTCCACTAAATTAGATATGGATGAAAATGGAGAAAGCTTTGATCAAAAAACTTATAGGGGCATGATAGGTAGCCTGCTTTATCTCACGCAAACGGACTGATATCATGTTCAGTGTAGGGCTATGTGCAAGATTCCAAGCTAATCCTAAGCTATCTCACTTGAAAGCGGTCAAGAGGATTCTTAGATATCTTAAAGGGACCCCTAATCTTGGATTATGGTATCCAAAATCTAAAAATTTTAGTTTGAAAGCTTATGCAGATGCGGATTTTGGTGGATGTAAACTAGATAGAAAAAGCACATCCGGAACATGCCAATTTCTAGGACATGCACTTGTTTCTTGGACTTCCAAGAAACAAAATTCGATTGCACTATCTATGCAGGTTTGAATATATAGCTGCTAGTGCATGTGTGCACAAGTTATCGGATGAAAAATACACTAGAGGACTATGGAATCTACTTAAAAATATTCCTATAAGTGTGATAACACGAGTGCAATTTGTCTAACTAAAAATCCAATCCAACACTCTCGCACTAAGCACATTGACATCAGGCATCATTTTATACGTGATCATGTAAGTAGTAGAAATGTCACTCTTGATTTTGTTGATACAAATCATCAATTAGCGGACATTTTTACGAAACCTTTAAATGAGGAACAATTTGATTTTATTAGAAGGGAATTAGGCATGCTAAACTGTCCAAGTAAGTAACCTTTTTTATGTCTTTTCTTGAAATTATGTTTAAACTATGATTTCCATCAATTTGATTCGGATTGTCCATGGATTTATTTCTTTTGACTTCATCCCATCTCTGAGATTTTTTTTTTTAAAAAAAAAAAAAAAAAGGAGAGGTGGAAAAACATTAAAATCCGAAGTGGTTTTGTGCTACCGGCAGTAGCACCGCCAGATGCGGCGGTGGAACCGCACTGGGTAAGTCACCCACAGCGGTGGAACGTCACGGGGTGTGGAACCGCCCGAACACCCTCCTATAAAATGTATTAGGGCCGGCGGTAGAACCGCCTCCCCTAATCTGCATACCGCCTCTCCTCACTCTTCTAAACTCCTCTAAACTTCAAATTGGTGTGATTTCTTCATATCTAGAAGCCTAAGGAGGAGATTCTATCGTGATTCATTCTTCCTACATCTCAAAGAACCAATCTAAGGTAAAAACAGAATTCTTTCTCTTTTATTTTCTTGTGAAGTTTCATTCCTTTCTTCAATTAATTTTCGATTATTCATAGAAATGGCTCCTAGAAGAACATCAAGAGACAAAGGAAAAAGGATGGAGGTAGATTCATTTGACCAATCCTTGTTTAAATCACAAGAAGCCTCCCTTAGATTTTCTGAATTTGGTTCAAGACCCATTCACAAAGGAAAGTATGTTGATTTGAATCAATTAGGAAACTTAGAACCTTTCATGTGGTTTGCAGACTTAGAGGCTTTACCTATTCTGCAAATTATTGAACCTATTTATCCACGTTTAGTTAAGTTGTTCTATGCTAATTTAACTGTGACTGATGATGGCTTGTCAACTTATCTACTAGGTAATGAGATTCAAATATGTGATAATACTATATGCTCATTAATTGGAATTGTTGAAAAAGAGCTAGGATGTTATTTTCGGGGAAAATGGGATATGGACACTGATTGGTGCCACTCACTCAGAAGCTTTAGAAACTGTGTTTGCAAACCCAAATTTAGGAATAATTCCCAAGAGTTGTGAACATCTATTACCTTTTAACTCTAAAATTTTGCATCACATTCTAATAAACATTATTATTCCTAAGCAGTTTCATCATGATGAGATCAGTTTCACTGAATTAGGTACCTTATATTGGATTATGACTAGACAACATTTCTGTTTTGGTTACCTAATCAGCAAACACATGATAGAGGTCCTTTCTAAAGGATCAATGTTACCATATGGAGGTTTAATAACTAGACTATTGCATGCCCATAACATCTGCATTCCCCCAGATGAAGAAGCAATACAAATCGAAAAATTTAATGTTATTAATGTTAAACTACTAAGACGACTTAGATGTACTGTCGAGCATGGAATAGGGGTTAGGCAACCTAGGAGATGTGATATACCTCCCGGTAGTAGACCATCCACGAAACACCAGTCCTTAGGGGAAATGAATCTCCTCCTCCCGATCCTTTTGTTGCAAGCTACATCGGTGACATTTTCTGCTCCATCTACTCTGACCCGATCATGAGAGAGTTAAATGAAGTAAAACTACAGCAAATTGAAATTTTGAAGGAAATGCGGAAGATGAACTTAAAGATCGATCACATGTATAGGCATCTTGGCATTCCTCCCGAGGAGTAGCTTGTCTTTGTGTTTTCTTTTTGAACGATGTAAACTTATGTTGTATGTTGACATGTATGTTGTATTCCTTACATCGTGACATCTATATTGTCTTAACTTCATGATACATCTTTTCGCCCCTTTGTGGAATGGTTTTCGGCTTTCTAATTTCCTTTTCCACATTTGTGATGTTTTCCGACCCTCCTTGTTGTTATAATTCCCTCGTTTCCTTTTTGTTGATGACAAAGGGGGAGAAATGATATGTGTATTGCTATATGATATGCATTTGTCCAAATTAAACTTAGTTGGGTTCTTGATATCATGTGTATTGCTATATGATATGCGCATTTGTCAAATTAAACTTAGTTGGGTTCTTGATATCATGCTTCTTTTTATATGTATACTTCATTGATATCCTTGATGTCTAGTTTGAAATCTTGAAATTAAAATTAATTATGTTGAATTCAAAAATTGAATTCAAGCGATTTTTCTTTATGGCATATACATAGGGGGAGTTAAGAATAACTCCATCACCAATTGATTGTCATCATCAAAAAGGGGGAGATTGTTAAATCTCGGATTTTGATGATGAAATCAAGCGGTGAAATATTTGTACTAATCTCTTTGTTGAGATGAGTGTGCAGGAATTACTACGATGGAAAACATAACGTGATTTATTAAGGCCAAGTCCGTCGTGGGTTCATCGGAAGTCCGAGAGATTTTCGGAAGAGTTGCTGGAACCATCCAAGATCAAATCAGGGACTTGTCGAAGTTTTCGAAAGTCCATTTCAAAGATCGTCGAAGGTTCGCGGAACTTCCGGGAAAATTCGGAAACCAGCCGAAGACTAGTTGGGCTTGCCGGAGTATGCTGGGAGACCACTGGTAGCAATCCGAGGGAAGCATCGGAGGCCTGCCGGAATCTCGCCGTAGTACTACTGGAAGTCGACTTGAAGGGTGTCCGATCAAATCACGTTAAGTTATGTTCAGTAAATTTGCACATGAGTAGAGCAAGGATTTAAGAAATAAATCCTGCCCAAAATTCGTAGGAGCCAACCAGGCCACTATGTGTCAAGTTGAGGACTAACATGACCCCATTCGGCTCTGTCCGAATGTGGGCAAGAGGTGGAACCGCCCAAGCCTGGGGCGGTGGAAACGCCATACTCGGGCGGTGGAACCGCCCGGCTGAGCGTAGCACCGCCTGCACACACACAGGCGGTGGAACGCTGTATGCAAAGCGATAGCACCCTGTTCATCGACGGCGGTGGAACCGCCTGGTGAAGGTGGCACCGCCCTTGATCACCGGATCGAGCGGTAGCACCGCCGCTGGGCGGTGGCACCGCCGCCTACGTCGTCGCCAAAGATCGACACAGCGGTGGCACCGCTTCGACGAGCGTGTGGCACCGCTTTGACCACCAATCTGGGACTCCAAATTCACTTGGAATTTGGAGCCCAATTTTAAATCCACTTTTGGATCTATAAATACCCCCCCTTTCTCAGCTGAAAGGGTCACCCTTTTGAGCAAAAAGTTTGAGTCTTGAGCTTTTGAAGAGTTTTTAAAAAGTGTTGTATTCTTTGCTAAGTGTTCACCTTTCTTCTTCTTGAGAGATCTTGTACAAGTGTGAACATCTTGTAAAGGGTTGTAAAAAGGGGTGTTTGATCCTTCCCCTTCAAAGGACTTGCTAGTGGAAGAGCGAAGCCTCATTGCAAAGGCTTCAAGAGTGGATGTAGGTCATTTGACCGAACCACTATACATCATTGTCTCCTCAAATGTGTGAGTGTTTACATTTCTGAAATCACTTCATTTCTTGGCTGCAAGTTCTTAGTTAGTTCCTTTTCATAAGCAATTACTTTCAAGTTCTCTTTCGTCGAATCGAATTCTTCCCCGAACTTGTGTTTCTTTGCGAAATCGGTTTCAAGAATACGAGTTTAATCCGCTGCACTAATTCACCCCCCCCTCTTAGTGCCTTTTGATCCTTTCAGTGACTGCTGTAGGTGTTTTATGTTTGTATATATGTATGTGTGTTGTGTTATGTGTTGTGTGTGTATTGTATATGTGTTGTGTCTTGTTGTTTTGTGTGTATTGTATGTGTGTGTGTTGTGTGTTTTGTGAATGTTTTATGTGTTGTGTGTTGTGAATTCTATATGTGTTTTATGTTTATATATATGTATGTGAATATGTTTATGTGTGTTGTTTTGTGTTATGTGTTGTGTGTGTATTGTGTATGTGTTGTCTTGTTGTTGTGTGTGTATTGTATGTGTGTGTGTTGTGTGTATGTGTGTGTTGTGAATGTTGTGTGTGTTGTGTTTTGTGAATTCTGCATGTGTTTTGTGTTTGTATAAATGTATATGTGTTGTGTTATGTTATGTTGTGTGTGTATTGTTTATGTGTTGTGTGTGTGTTATTGTGTGTGTATTGTATGTGTTTGTGTTGTGAATATTATGTGTTGTGTGTATATGTTTGTATAAATGTTATTGTGTGTGTATTGTATGTGTTTGTGTTGTGTATTATATGTGTTGTGTGTGTATGTGTTGTGTTGTGTGTTGTGTGTGTATATATGTTGTGTGTTGTGTGTGTGTGTTGTGTGTGTTATATGTATGTATGTGTATGTGTGTGTGTGTGTGTGTGTGTGTGTGTGTGTGTTTGTTGTGTATGTGTGTGTGTTGTGTGTATGTGTTGTGTGTATGTATATGTGTTGTGTGTGTGTGTATTGTGTATGTGTTGTGTCTTGTTGTGTGTGTGTGTGTGTGTGTGTTGTGTATATGTGTGTTGTGAATGTCATGTGTTGTGTGTTGTGAATTTTGCATGTGTTTGTGTGTTTGTGTATGTGTGTGTGTTGTGTGTTTATGTGTTGTGATGTATTATGTGTTGTGTGTATATTGTGTATGTGTTGTGTCTTGTTGTTGTGTGTGTATGTGTGTGTGTGTGTTGTGAATGTTATGTGTATTGTGTGTATGTGTTGTGTTATAAATGTGTGTGTGTGTGTGTGTGTATATATATGTGTTGTGTGTGTGTTGTATGCATGTTTGTATGTGTTGTATGTGTGTGTGTGTGTTATTTGTGTATGTATATGTATTTGTGTTGTGTATATGTGTGTGTGTGTTGTATGTATGTATTGTATATATGTTGTGTGTGTGTGTGTGTCTTGTGTATGTGTGTGTATTGTGAATGTTTGTTGTGTGTGTGTGTGTTGTGTTGTGTATATGTGTATGTGTGTGTGTATGTGTTGTGTTGTGTTATATGTGTTGTGTGTGTATTGTGTATGTGTTGTGTCTTGTTGTTGTGTGTGTATTGTATGTGTGTGTGTGTGTTGTGAAATCATGTGTGTGTTGTGTGTTGTGAATTTTGCATGTGTTTTGTGTGTGTATATGTGTTGTGTTGTGTGTTTATGTGTTGTGATGTATTATGTGTTGTGTGTATATTGTGTATGTGTTGTGTCTTTGTTGTGTGTGTGTATTGTATGTGTGTGTGTTGTGAATGTTATGTGTATTGTGTGTATGAGTGTTGTGTTATAAATGTTGTGTGTGTTGTGTGTATATATGTGTGTGTGTGTGTGTGTGTGTTGTATGCATGTGTGTATGTGTTGTGTGTGTGTATTTGTGTATGTATATGTGTGTTGTGTTGTGTATATGTGTGTGTGTGTGTGTGTGTATTGTATATGTGTGTGTGTGTGTTGTGTGTCTTGTGTATGTGTGTGTATTGTGAATGTTTGTTGTGTGTGTGTGTGTGTTGTGTGTCTTGTGTGTGTGTGTATGTGTTGTGTTGTGTATGTGTGTGTGTTGTGTGTATGTGTTGTTTGTGTTGTGTATATGTGTATGTGTGTGTGTTGTGTTGTGTGTATGTGTTGTATTTGTGTGTGTGTTGTTTGTGTGTGTATATGTTGTGTATGTTTGTTATGTATATGTGTGTTTTGTGTGTGTGTTGTATGCATGTGTGTATGTGTTGTATTTGTGTGTGTGTTATTTGTGTATGTATAAGTTGTGTTGTGTGTGTATATGTGTGTGTGTGTTGTATGTATGTATTGTATATGTGTGTGTGTGTGTGTGTCTGTGTGTATGTGTGTGTATTGTGAATGTTTGTTGTGTATGTGTGTGTGTGTGTGTCTTGTGTATGTGTGTATTGTGAATGTTTGTTGTGTGTGTGTGTGTGTGTGTGTGTGTATGTGTTGTGTGTGTGTATATGTGTATGTGTGTGTGTGTGTGTGTGTGTTGTGTGTTATGAATCTGCATGTCTTGTGTTTGTGTATATGTATGTGTGTTGTGTGTATATGTTGTGTTGTGTTATGTGTATGTGTGTGTGTGTGTATTGTGTGTGTGTTTGTTGTGTGTGTATGTGTGTGTGTGTGTGTGTGTGTGTGTGTTGTGAATGTTATGTGTGTTGTGTGTTGTGTATGTGTTTTATGTTTGTATATATGTATGTGTGTTGTGTTATGTGTTATGTGTGTATTGTATATGTGTGTGTGTGTTGTTGTTTGTGTATTGTATGTGTGTGTGTTGTGTGTTTGTGATATATGTGTGTGTGTGTTGTGAATTCTATATGTGTTTTATGTTTGTATATATGTATGTGTATTTATGTGTTTTGTTTTGTGTTGTGTGTGTGTGTATTGTGTATGTGTTGTTGTTGTTGTGTGTGTATTGTATGTGTGTGTGTTGTGTGTATGTGTGTGTTGTGAATATTATGTGTGTTGTGTGTTGTGAATCTGCATGTGTGTTTGTGTTTGTATATATGTATGTGTGTTGTGTGTGTATGTGTTGTGTTATGTTATGTGTTGTGTGTGTATTGTTTTTGTGTTGTGTCTTGTTATTGTGTGTGTATTGTATGTGTTTGTGTTGTGAATATTATATGTGTTGTGTGTATGAGTGTTGTGTGTTGTGTATATATGTGTGTGTGTGTGTGTGTTGTTGTATGCATGTGTGTTGTGTTGTGTGTATGTGTTGTATTTGTGTGTGTGTTGTTTGTGTATGTATATGTTGTGTTGTGTTGTGTATGTTTGTTGTATGTGTTATATGTATGTATTGTATATGTGTTGTGCGTGTGTTGTGTATGTGTGTGTATTGTGAATGTTTATTGTGTATGTGTGTGTGTTGTGTGTATGTATTGTTTGTGTTGTGTATATGTGTATGTGTTGTGTTGTGTTATGTGTTGTGTGTGTATTATGTATGTGTTGTGTCTTGTTATTGTGTGTGTATTGCATGTGTGTGTGTTGTGAATGTTATGTGTTGTGTGTATGAGTGTTGTGTATGTGTTGTGTGTGAGTGTGTGTGTGTGTGTATTGTTGTATGCATGTGTGTTGTGTGTGTGTATGTGTTGTATTTGTGTGTGTATGTGTTGTATTTGCATGTGTATGTTTGTTGTGTGTTTGTATGTATGTATGTGTGTGTGTTGTGTGTGTGTTGTGTGTGTGTATGTGTGTGTATTGTGAATGTTTGTTGTGTATGTGTGTGTGTGTGTGTATATGTTGTGTTTGTGTGTGTGTGTTTGTGTATGTATGTTGTGTTGTGTGTGTGTTGTATGTGTGTTTGTGTTGTATGTGTAATATATATATGTGTTGTGTGTATGTGTGTGTGTGTGTATTGTGAATGTTTGTGTATATATGTGTGTGTTGTGTGTATGTGTATATGTGTATGTGTTGTGTTGTGTTATGTGTTGTGTGTGTATTGTATGTGTGTGTGTTGTGTGTATGAGTGTTGTATTGTGAGTGTGTGTGTGTGTTGTATGTGTGTTGTGTTGTGTGTATGTGTTGTATTTGTGTGTGTGTTGTTTGTGTATGTATATGTTGTGTATGTTTGTTGTGTGTGTTGTATGTATGTATTGTATATGTGTTGTGTGTGTGTTGTGTGTGTTGTGTATGTGTGTATTGTGAATGTTTGTTGTGTATGTGTGTATGTTGTTTGTATGTGTTGTTTGTGTTGTGTATATGTGTATGTGTGTGTTGTGTGTATGTGTGTGTTGTGTGTTATGAATTCTGCATGTGTTTTATGTTTGTATATATGTATATGTGTATGTGTGTTGTGTGTGTGTGTGTATGTGTTGTGTTGTGTTATGTGTTTTGTGTGTATTGTGTATGTGTTGTGTCTTGTTGTTGTGTGTGTATTGTATGTGTGTGTGTTGTGAATGTTATGTGTGTTGTGTGTTTGAGTGTTGTGTTATAAATGTTGTGTGTGTTGTGTGTGTGTTGTATGCATGTGTATGTGTTGTATTTGTGTGTGTTGTTTGTGTATGTATATTTTGTGTTGTGTTGTGTATGTGTTGTGTGTGTTGTATGTATGTATTGTATATGTGTGTGTTGTGTATGTGTATGTATTGTGAATATTTGTTGTGTATGTGTGTGTTGTTTGTGTATGTATATGTTGTGTTGTGTTGTGTATGTGTGTTGTGTGTGTTGTATGTATGTATTGTATATGTGTTGTGTGTGTGTTGTGTGTGTTGTGTATGTGTGTGTATTGTGAATGTTTGTTGTGTATGTGTGTGTGTTGTGTGTATGTATTATTTGTGTTGTGTATATGTGTATGTGTGTGTGTTGTGTGTATGAGTGTGTTGTGTGTTGTGAATATATATTTTTTGTCTATTATAATTTGGATGAGATTATATATTTTTTGGTAATTTGTTTGCTGTTAGATTATAATTTATTTAGATAGATATTTCTTTCTTTTGAAGGTACCATAAGAGTGTGTGTCTTGATATTTTGTGTATCTTTTCTGTGCTAGCTTATTTTCTTACTAATCTATTAGTATCGTATGTTGTTTTTCATGGGGAGATAACCACAATGTGTACCTTTTTGTCAGCATATACCATGTACGGGTGCCCCTGTTTTTTCTTCCTAATATGAAGAGCCAAGTGTATCATTTCATTTGTAATTAATCTCTTGCTCTCTCTCTCCCTCTCTCTCTAAACCCTAAACCCCTTTCTCTTTGACTGCAAAGTTACATTAGAGAATATGTCTGTCAACGAAGTTGTAAAATATAGAAAGTTATACAGATTCTTGCTTGCTTTTATTCTCTATTTCTTCAATTTGTAAGTGTCCTCATTGCAAAGCTCAATGAATAATCGTACCATAATGTAAATTGTCCTTACAAATTGCGAAGCTCAGCTATAGAAAAAATGTCTGTCAACAATGTGGAATTGTCATGCTCAGGATGCAATATATATGTATATATATATATCCAAAAATTTGGTTTTGTCCTTTTAAATTTCAGAACCTTAGGCATCTAAGATATACGGAATGAGACATTTGAAATATTGTAGGTTTAAGGACATTTTTCAGGAGGTTTATGAATAAAAACGGAAGTCAAAGTTGGAAGAACAATCAATATGGTGGGAACATCTGTTCTAAGTATTTCACCTTTTTTGCTTAATAAGTCTTAAATTGCTGTCTAACAATTGTTGTATTCCTGTTATCAGGTATGAGCATAGGCTGATTGATGACATGGTAGCTTATGCATTGAAAAGCAGCGGTGGTTATGTGTGGGCCTGCAAAAAATTATGATGGAGATGTCCAGAGCGATTTCCTTGCCCAAGGTCTTACTTTGGAATTTATGATCTTTTTATGACAGTAGTTAATATATTGGTATCAGAATCCGATTCTATACTCCAAATATGTTTTATTTTTCACTTTATTATTTTATAACTAAAGTATAGTGGTAGTAGCACGAGTGTCATAGGAAAGAATCAAATTGAAACGAGAACCATATCCTCAACCTTATTAGGTAACAACATGAGTGAAAAAGTTCATGTTAACTAGGAGTCATGATCTACTTTTGTTGTGATTGATTGATTGATTTAACAAGATCACTCACTTTAGATGCTTCTCATGTAGTCAAATTGTTCATGAAAGAAATTAAATTCACAAGATATTTTTAGAAAATTTTAAACATAACGTTATAGCATTCTGCAGCATGTAACCCTAAAACTAAGGTGATTAATAGGAAAAAAAAATTCAACACTATGCAAGACCTTAAACTAATCAATGGAACAATGAATGACATTGAGTTTCCATTGACATTCCAATTCCGTTCATTACTTGGTTCTTTAGTTCTATAACAGTAGACACAAGGATTTTATAAACATTGTAAGATGAGAAATATGTAATTGTTTCAATGTTTTCAATGCCGGCAGAGGCCATTATTAATTGATCTAGCGCAGCAACCTGACTCAGTTTTGTTTTATGGTTAACAGTTAATTTAGTGTTTTATGTGAGGGGCCCATCAACGAGACTGGGCATGCGGCAGATTGTATGGTTAACAATTTTGTTTTATGGTTAACAGTTAATTCAGTGCTTCACGAAGGTGTAGGTTGATGCTGTGGATCGATAACGATTCTCATCAGAGTCTTGCCCTACACCTTAACATATAAAGATCAGACTGAGTGGGCGTTACCATGCTCCGTGTAGCAGATTCGAAGGCAGATTCGAAGGTAGACCGGCAGCAATGATCACCTATGGCCAAAAGGCAGATTTTCTTGGGTTCTTTTTCTTACAAGTCGCGTTTGTGTTGCTTATGGTAACCCTTTCTTTTTCTTACCAAGTCGAGTTTACGTTGATAGTCCCATTCCTTTTTCTTTTTCTTACAAATCATGGTGTTCGTACCCATTATCTGTGGGGTTAAAGAGGCCTATCTTGGATGTGTTCGGTGCGCCATGATTTGATGCACAAACTGCAAAACACGACGACAGGTGGCAGAGCGTCTTCTCAGGTGGTTTCTTCGATGAAGTTGATGGTTGGGAGAGCGTACCAAGTGGAATCTCAGAGGGTGACAACCACGACCGACATTAAAACAGAAGAAGGCTACCCAGATGATAAATTTTGCTCATCCTGCTTCTGCACACGAATATCTCGAGTGGTAGGTCGCTGGAACAAAGGAAAAAATGCTACATCTTATGAAATAATTGAGAGGGTAATTATGCTTGTCCTGTACCATTGAAGGGTTGTCGCTATTATTCATGCGTTGGAGAGAGCTACCAAATCAGATAACGAATGTGAAGGTTTTCTCAGACGTAAAGGAAAAGCTCACCATGGCAAATTCTGGTTTGTACTGGCTACCGGAAGAGTACAACACCATTGTGGACAAGGTTGTTCAAATAAAGGGTGGCAAGACATCATGTGATCAGTTTCTACCCAAAAACGAGGCCGTTCATATGATACTTATTGCAGATATCAGAGTTAGACTTCTACATGGTAGTGCTTCAGAGGGTTGCTTCATGTAAAACTCAGATCAAGTTGCAGATATCATTATCGGCAACACTACTCTGTTATCTTTGATTAAGTTCTAATCTATGGCTCCTATGTAGATGCAAGAATAAAGCTTATCAGCCATAACTAAACAATGTTGTACAGTCATCTTGAACTTGGCTTTTCATGGGCACATACGAGGTTTCTTGAATTTACTAATGCTAAATCTTCATCAAGACAGCCATCTTACATTACATACTGATTCTAGCTAAAATATGGATATTTCTGGTGCTTTGATTTTATCAAACAGAAAAAAAAACTTCAGTGTCAAGAACTTACAGGTTTCCAGGTTTTTCCACTGCTGACAATGGAAGCAAGCTAAATGGCTTTGTATAAACCTGAAAAGTATATATGGGAAGATACGTAAACATGTTGGCTAACAGAAATCAAGTTGGTATCAGCTGCAAATCGAAGCACGACAATAACCAAAAAGGAACATAATTTTACCTTGAAGCCATGGAAGAAATGTGAAAGACAACTTTGCAACCATAATATTTGCATAGTAAGAGGTACACTAAATTCATTTGGTTGACTATTGTCAAGGTCATTGAAAAAGTAAGAGGTCTTTGAAATGTCCAGCAGGTCCAAGTTTCCTGCTCGATTTGCTCCTAGTGAGATTGCAACTTGTTCCTTAAGCCTTGAGAAATATTTTCCCCAGCCCCTTCGAAGGTTCCTCCCACACCAAGCTAAGCAGACACTATTTACCTATCCCTTGACATAATGGTGTCTGTACACTACATTTTAATTAATAATGCAAATGCTAAGTAAGTTCTTGATTAAGTCTGCATGGATGACTCAATTACATTGAGAACGTAGTTATTTGTTTGCACTTCAATCTGATTGCAAGTCAGAAGAATCTAAGGGTTACAATATTTTAGGTCCATGACCTATGATGTTCTAATATAAAGCACAAGTAACCAAGATAAGCTTCAAATGCACCTTGTGCTTTCTTTTCAAATCAATGATAAACAGTTCCACATTAAGACCATAAATGTATTTATTAGTTTCTTTCTTTACCTCAAGGGTAACTCTCAAATTCACATCAACAATCAAGCTTG
>CM044395.1:79217995-79242995 GCA_024322285.1 Musa beccarii
GGCCCAAAAAAGATTTTTTTGGTCCTCAAACCCTTGAAACCCGAATTTGTTACATTCATCGGTGGTGACCGGAACCCAGAGCTATGATGGGCCCATACAACCTGCTGCTTGCTCGGTCTCGTTGATGGGCCCGTAATTGTGGCCTGCCCATACAACCAGCTGCTTGATGGGCCCCGTAATTGTGGCCTTTCGAATCTGCTACACATGGCCCCGTAGACTTTGCCTCTTTGTAAAAAAATAAAAATAAAAATAAGAAAAATTAGATAAGCCCTCATAGCTCACAAGATAAGTGCACATAGAACCACTTAGTATCAAGCAAATCTATCACATGGTCAAATAGGAAATGTTTAAGATGACATATTTCACTAGTTCGTATAAGAAATAAGAATTTCATAACTTCAAATGACTGACCGATGTTCTTCAAGATCTCAATGCTCCCTCTCCATAGTTCATCTTATATAAGCAAGGTTATAAAACCTAAAGCATTCAATCAATGGTCAGCTAGGTCGCCCATAATGTTTATGTAATAAAATATCACCAAAGGCGCGTTGAAGGTGAACACAAGTATGGGATGACTATTTCTATTCATCCAATGATCCATTTTATTAATGAGTAAAAATTAATTACAAAAGAGATTAAAGCAATGTTTCATGGCCTAATTCCATGAACAATAAAAAGCAAAAGAAAAACATG
Source organism: Musa beccarii (assembly GCA_024322285.1). Lineage (NCBI taxonomy): Eukaryota > Viridiplantae > Streptophyta > Magnoliopsida > Zingiberales > Musaceae > Musa > Musa beccarii. Next base: position 79,218,689 of record CM044395.1, read on the forward strand.
TTGGCCACACATTTGGACCCCTGAGATTATTGCGATATATTGAGCTGTCAAGGAACACTTCAACACCTAGTTATCAGTGCTGCAGCCATAGATCTAGCACTAGGTGTGCGTGTGTGTGTGTGTGTGTATAGATAGAGAAAAATGAGATGAACATAGGTAATCCTCCAGTAAAGTCGAGAAATAATCAGCTCTATGAAAAAGTCTGAAACCTAAACCTAACGAGGACTGGAATGCTGCGAATCATATGACTCCAACAAGCACTTGGTAAGAGCTCTATATTCAACTCATTTTCTCAAGCTAAAAGAAAACCATAATTTCAATTATTCAAACTGTGTCATTGTGAGAGTGACACTAAATAAAGTATTCTTGTGTGAACACATAACAATTATACCACTTGTATAAGGATTTCTAAGAAAAGTACCCTCAAATTATCCTTGATGACTGTTAATGGCGATTCTTTAGACCGAAACCGCTACAAGAGTGCCACAACAAGAGAAAAAAGTAACAAGAAATCACTTTAGCACATTTTATTTACATTAAAGAACCATGAAATAACAGCCTCGACAACAAAATACAGCCATGGAAGAATGGAATACTATGTATGTCTAACAATCTTATAGAATATATGTTATCACATAGTAAAATCTTAGCTTCAGTAATCATGAAAATGGATCAAAAAATTCAATGAGTCCTTGATTTTCTTTCCTTCAGAACTAAATGAATGGAATGGTAAGTCCAATAGCTTGTTTCTTTAAACATTAACAACCTTACCAATGATCATTAGAAACTTATAGTTCAACATTAGAACTTGGAGTGACAGCCAACAAGTCATACTTCATATTGCCCAGTTTAGGGATAAATTGTGATGCACTATTTATTACCAACTGTAGCATACAAACATACTAGCTAAATTTTGTCTTTCGAAAAGGAAACTTAAGCTATCTGTCTTTAACACTTATTTATATCTTCGAGGCCAAAACAAATAAAACTGGCCTTCAATATCAAGTACGTCGTTAGATCTTTTTATAAAGTGTCATAGAATTACCATCATCCACTGATGCACAGCGAAAGCCCAATAAATAACAAACAATGCATTGGCAGCTTTAAATATCAATAACCAGCAGATATCAAGTTCTTAATTGGTAACCAGTATAGGTCTGACCTCAGTGCATATATTATGATCAATGATACAAGTGGCATAGTAATTTACTCAGTATATTTCTGGTACTACCATACATAAACAAACAATGATGGTGATTGGCATGAACATAAAATAGAACTAGCAAAATTTCATAGCATACTTGCACTCATACTAGTAGAGAATCAAAACATGTTCACGCTCATACTAACTAGAATCACCACATCTCCGAAACATCACCCAAGTTCATTCAAAAATTATGAAAATTTAAAAGGATGCCCAAATTATTTGTATAAACCTGCCAAAGCAAATATGAGATCCAGAGCAGGACTTCAATGCTAGAAACTGGTAGTTACCTGATCGGCGACCACCTCAACAAGCTCCAGTTCATGTATGTGCCATTTTCTTGCACTGTCTGAAGGAGCATTAGGACCATAATGGCGTAGCTTTTGGCAGAAAGCTCAGGCCAATCATTTATTTGGAAATTTGAAAGATGTAATAGTGGAACTCGGACAGCAACAACTTCTGGTGGCACATATCTTCCAGTTTGAGGCCGAATCCTTGCTAATGGGCACGTATGTGGGATTCTTACGGCACGGTTACTACTGAAGACTTGATGGACTACAGGAAGGTTGATGGACACAACAGATCCATTACGATATCAATCAAGCATCTGAATTACGATATTACGATATCAATCAACCAAGCATCTGTTTGGTGGGAATGGTTTCGTTCCCATACCTTGAACTACAGTCGTCCTCATCTTCTTGAACTTGTGAGTTCTAGTGACATTGTGGTTTCAAACTTAACCTTTTTGAATCCCCCTGCCTGGAGCATTCATCCAGTCTATTCCAGGTGTGTTCTAAAACCATTTGTGTTTAAATTTGTCAAGAAATGTTGAGGATTTGTATGCATCTATGGATATTTACTCATGTCTGTGATGCAGCAACGTGACGATCCAGAACATAATCATCCATGCTTCATCTGATTCCCCACATACTGATGGCATAGTACCAGGTAAGAATCAAATCTTACCTGAGCTTGAATTCAGATGCTTGATCGAACGGCTTATCAATCAAGCATCGGAATTCAGATGCTTGATTGATATCGTATGTTTGTTGTGTGTGTAAGTGTTATGTGTGTGTAGTGTATTATTATGAGTTCTCTTTATTGTATGTGTTTAGTGTGTGTTGTGTGTATGTGTATGTGTAGTATGTGTTATGTGTGTGTAGTGAGTGTGCATTGATTGCTATGTATGTGTAGTGTGTATTTGTTATATGTGCGTATGTGTGTTATTGTGTGTGTATGTTCTCTTTGTTGTTCATGTTGACATGGCCGTGGTGGTGGTTCCACCTCATTCTTCTCCCAATAACAGCAACAGCGTCCGCGGAAGGCAACACACACACAAACATGTTATGTGTGTGTATGTTGTGTTATTTGTATTATGTGTGTGTTGTGTGGGTGTGTTATGTGTACGATATATGTGTGTGTATGTGTTGTATATGTTATATGTGGGTGTGGGTGTTTTGTATATACAAAATATATGTGTGTGTGTTTGTGTTATGTGTGTGTATATTATTTGTGTGATGTGTGTGTATTGTGTTTGATTGTAGGTGTGTTATGAGTATTGTGTGTAGTTTTTGTGTGTGTGTTATATGTGTATGTATGTATTGTATTGTGTTTGTGTGTGTGTGTGTTATATGTGTATTGTGTTTGTGTGTGTGTGTTATGTGTGTGTTATGTTTGTGTATGTATATGTGTGTGTGTGTTATGTTTATGTATATTATTTGTGTGATGTGTGTGTATTGTGTTTGATTGTAGGTGTGTTATGAGTGTTGTGTGTGTTATATGTGTATGTATTGTGTATGTGTGTGTGTTATGTGTGTTGTGTTTGTGTGTGTGAGTGTGTTATATGTGTGTTGTGTTATATGTGTGTGTTATATGTGTGTTGTGTTTGTGTATGTATTGTGTTATATATGTGTGTTGTGCTTGTGTATGTATATGTGTGTCTCATATATTATTTGTGTGATATATGTGTATTGTGTTTGATTGTAGGTGTGTTATGAGTGTTGTGTGTAGTTTGTTGTGTGTGTTATATGTGTATGTATTGTGTTTGTGTGTGTGTGTTATGTGTGTTGTGCTTGTGTGTGTGAGTGTGTTATATTTGTGTTGTGTTATATGTGTGTTGTGTTTGTGTATGTATTGTGTTATATGTGTGTTGTGTGTGTATGTGTTATATGTGTGTTGTGTTTGTGTATGTATTGTGTTATATGTGTGTTGTGCTTGTGTATGTGTATGTATATGTGTGTGTGTTATGTGTGTGTATATTATTTGTGTGATGTATGTGTATTGTGTTTGATTGTAGGTGTGTTATGAGTGTTTTGTGTAGTTTGTTGTGTGTGTGTTATATGTGTATGTATGTTTTTGTTGTGTGTGTGTATGTGTATATGTGTATTGTGTGTTTGTGTGTGTATGTGTTATATGTGTGTGTGTGTGTGTTATATATGTGTTGTGTTTGTGTATGTATTGTGTTTGTGTGTGTGTTATATGTGTGTTGTGTTTGTGTGTGTATGTGTTATATATGTGTGTGTGTGTGTTATATGTGTGTTGTGTTTGTGTATGTATTGTGTTTGTGTGTGTATGTGTTATATGTGTGTGTGTGTGTTATATGTGTGTGTGTGTGTGTGTGTGTGTTATGTGTGTATGTATTTGTTTTGTGTGTGTGTGTTATATGTGTGTTGTGTTTGTGTGTGTATGTATATGTGTGTGTGTGTGTGTATATATGTGTGTGTATGTATTGTGTTGTGTGTGTGTGTTATATGTGTGTGTGTGTTTGTGTGTGTATGTGTGTGTATGTGTGTGTGTGTGTGTTATATGTGTATGTATTGTTTTTGTGTGTGTGTGTTATATGTGTGTTGTGTTTGTGTGTGTATGTGTTATATGTGTGTGTGTGTGTTATATGTGTATGTATTGTTTTTGTGTGTGTGTGTTATATGTGTGTTGTGTTTGTGTGTGTATGTGTTATATGTGTGTGTGTGTGTGTGTTATATATGTGTTTAGTGTGTGTTGTGTGTATGTGTATGTGTAGTATGTGTTATGTGTGTAGTGAGTGTGCATTGATTGTTATGTATGTGTAGTGTGTATTTGTTATATGTGCGTATATGTGTTATTGTGTGTGTATGTTCTCTTTGTTGTTCATGTTGACATGGCCGTGGTGGTGGTTCCACCTCATTCTTCTACCAATAACAGCAACAGCGTCCTCAGAAAGCAACACACACACATACATGTTATGTGTGTGTATGTTGTGTTATTTGTATTATGTGTGTGTTGTGTGGGTGTGTTATGTGTACGATATATGTGTGTATGTGTTGTATATGTTATATGTGTGTGGGTGTTTTGTATATACAAAATATGTGTGTGTGTGTGTTATGTGTGGGTATATTATTTGTGTGATGTGTGTGTATTGTGTTTGATTGTAGGTGTGTTATGAGTATTGTGTATAGTTTGTTGTGTGTGTGTTATATGTGTATGTATTATGTTTGTGTGTGTATGTTATATGTGTATTGTGTTTGTGTGTGTGTGTTATATGTGTGTTGTGTTTGTGTATGTATATGTGTGTGTGTGTTATGTTTGTGTATATTATTTGTGTGATGTGTGTGTATTGTGTTTGATTGTAGATGTGTTATGAGTATTGTGTGTAGTTTGTTGTGTGTGTGTTATATGTGTATGTATTGTGTTTGTGTGTGTGTGTTATATGTGTATTGTGTTTGTGTGTGTGTGTTATATGTGTGTTATGTTTGTGTATGTATTGTGTTATATGTGTGTTGTGCTTGTGTATGTATATGTGTGTGTGTTATGTGTGTGTATATTATTTGTGTGATGTATGTGTATTGTGTTTGATTGTTGGTGTGTTATGAGTGTTTTGTGTAGTTTGTTGTGTGTGTGTTATATGTGTATGTATTGTTTTTGTGTGTGTGTGTGTGTGTTATATGTGTTGTGTTTGTATGTGTGTTATATGTGTGTTGTGTTTGTGTGTGTATGTGTTATATGTGTGTGTATGTGTTATATGTGTGTTGTGTTTGTGTATGTATTGTGTTTGTGTGTGTATGTGTTATATGTGTGTGTGTGTTATATGTGTATTGTGTGTGTGTTATATGTGTATGTATTGTTTTTGTGTGTGTGTTATATGTGTGTTGTGTTTGTGTGTGTATGTGTTATATGTGTGTGTGTGTTATATGTGTTTAGTGTGTGTTGTGTGTATGTGTATGTGTAGTATGTGTTATGTGTGTAGTGAGTGTGCATTGATTGTTATATATGTGTAGTGTGTATTTGTTATATGTGCGTATGTGTGTTATTGTGTGTGTATGTTCTCTTTGTTGTTCATGTTGACATGACCGTGGTGGTGGTTCCACCTCATTCTTCTACCAATAACAGCAACAGCGTCCTCGGAAAGCAACACACACACATACATGTTATGTGTGTGTATGTTGTGTTATTTGTATTATGTGTGTGTTGTGTGGGTGTGTTATGTGTACGATATATGTGTGTGTATGTGTTGTATATGTTATATGTGTGTGTGGGTGTTTTGTATATACAAAATATGTGTGTGTGTGTGTTATGTGTGGGTATATTATTTGTATGATGTGTGTGTATTGTGTTTGATTGTAGGTGTATTATGAGTATTGTGTGTAGTTTGTTGTGTGTATGTTATATGTGTATGTATTGTGTTTGTGTGTGTATGTTATATGTGTATTGTGTTTGTGTGTGTGTGTTATATGTGTGTTGTGTTTGTGTATGTATATGTGTGTGTGTGTTATGTTTGTGTATATTATTTGTGTGATGTGTGTGTATTATGTTTGATTGTAGATATGTTATGAGTATTGTGTGTAGTTTGTTGTGTGTGTGTTATATGTGTATGTATTGTGTTTGTGTGTGTGTTATATGTGTATTGTATTTGTGTGTGTGTGTTATATGTGTGTTATGTTTGTGTATGTATTGTGTTATATGTGTGTTGTGCTTGTGTATGTATATGTGTGTGTGTTATGTGTGTGTATATTATTTGTGTGATGTATGTGTATTGTGTTTGATTGTTGGTGTGTTATGAGTGTTTTGTGTGTGTGTTATATGTGTATGTATTGTTTTTGTGTGTGTGTGTTATATGTGTGTTGTATTTGTGTGTGTATGTGTTATATGTGTGTTGTGTTATATATGTGTTGTGTTTGTGTATGTAGTGTGTTTGTGTGTGTGTTATATGTGTGTTGTGTTTGTGTGTGTATGTGTTATATGTGTGTGTGTGTTATATGTGTGTTGTGTTTGTGTATGTATTGTGTTTGTGTGTGTATGTGTTATATGTGTGTGTGTGTGTTATATGTGTGTTGTGTGTGTGTTATATGTGTATGTATTGTTTTTGTGTGTGTGTGTTATATGTGTGTTGTGTTTGTGTGTGTATGTGTTATATGTGTGTGTGTGTTATATATGTGTTGTGTTTGTGTATGTATTGTGTTTGTATGTGTGTTGTGTTTGTGTGTGTATGTGTTATATGTTTGTATGTGTGTGTTATATGTGTGTTGTGTTTGTATATGTATTGTGTTATATGTGTGTTGTGTTGTGTTATAAGTGTGTGTGTGTGTTATATGTGTGTGTGTGTGTTATATGTGTGTAAGTGGAAGGAGGAAGCGGAAGTGCCACTATAAAGAAGGACGTGGTAGGTTGCTTTCAACGGTTACCCTATGGTTGGTGGCATCACGATTCAAGAGGAGGCCCGGATCGATACTTGATATCCAATGTCAAGTGACTCCAGACTTGCAAGATGTAAAAGAGGAGGAATGAGAAGTTTGACACCTTTTCTATTATCATCCTCCAGATGACCTGAGAAGACATCAAAAAGTTTTTTTTTTATGTACATCATCATCACCACTTCACTCCTCTGCAGGCCTCATGGGACATGGTCTCCATCGCCGCGATGCTGTTGGTGTCTGTCCGGTGGCGCTCCATGCGACTAGGCTGTTGAATCTCGGATTTTGATGATGAAACTAATTGAGTGTGATTTGTGGTCTAATTGCGTGTTGAGTTACGCAGGTCTACTATCGATCGAATTAGACGATTGATCTGGAGGATTTGACGTTGCGCCGGAGGTGATCACGTCTGGATATTGGATGTCGAGCCGGAGGTTCGGTCGACTATCGGCAGGAGGCTTCGGACGTCGGGCATCGGGCCAAGGAGTGCGGAGTTGCGCCATGGATATCGGGGTTGCGGAGGTCAACCGCCGATTGGGCAACAAGCCGCAAGAGTGGGCGATGTGCCGAAGGATTGGACGAAGCGCCGACCAATGATGTGCCGGGCAACTGGATGTCAATTCGCATTGTAATAATTGTCTAGATCGAAGTAGGGTGTTTGTTTGTGCAGGAATGACTACGATAGGGATGAAGACGTAAAGCGAAACAAAGGGCCGAAGACAAGTGTGATGAATCATTGGGAGTGCGAGTGTTCAACGGAAGTCCGAAGATTCGTTGGGAGCGTTGCCGGAACCGGCCGAGAACGAGTAGGGAGCTTGCCGAAGGGTTTTCGGAAGTTCGCTGCGAGGTTCGTCGGAAGTTCATGGAGCTTGCCAAGAAAGATCGGAGCTTGCCAAAGAAGCTTGGGGGAACTCGCCAAGATCATCGTGAAGTCCGAGAGCTTGCCGTGAGTCCGCGAAATGGTTTCCGAAGGTTCGTCGGAAGTTGACCGGAAGCTCGCCGGAAGAAGTTGTCATGTGGACTTTGTAATAGCTTATGAAACGTCTTTAAAATTCGTAGTTAGCACGTATTTTGGGTTAGGATTAGATAACCCAAAGTGGGGGCCCATTGGGCCTTGATTAGGATGAGTTTGGGCCAAAATTTTGGCCCAAACCGAACCAGAAGAATGCATGCTGGGCGGTGGCACCGCCAACAGAACTTATCGTGCTTGGGCGGTAGCACCGCCGGCATCTTGTGAAGCGCGCCCGCCACAATGCATATGAAGCGCGCCCGGATACTGTAGCGGGCGCTCTACTGTAGCGAGCCCAGCTATCGTAGCGGTAGTAGCACCGCCCGTTATATGTAGCAAAGCGGTAGCACCGCTGTGTCGGTGGGGCGGTAGTACCGCCTGGTGCGTGGAAAGCCAGGCGGTAGCACCGCCTGGCTGGGGCGGTAGAACCGCCTGGGTGTGTCAGTCTGCCAAGACTGACAGCACCGAAAAACTCAAAAGATTCAAATTTTTGGCTCCATGTTTAGGCTCCAAATTTGAATCACTTTGAGGCTTATAAATACCCATTCCTTTTCAGCTGAAAAATAGAACCCTTAGAGAGTTAGATTTTGAAAATAAGTCTTGGGAAAGTCTTGTTCTTCATTTGCTTAAGTGTTCACCTCATTCTTCTTGTGAAATCTTGTAAGAGTGTGAACCACTTGTAAAGGGTTGTAAGAGGGGTATTTGATCCTTCCCCTTCAAAGGATTTGGTAGTGGAAGAAGGGAGCCTCATCGGAGAAGGCTTCGGAAGTGGATGTAGGTCACTTTGACCGAACCACTATACATCGCTGCGTCTTAATTGTGTGAGTGGTTAAATTTCTGTTTTACTTTGCTGCAAGCCTTTACTTTACTTACTCAACTTCCTTATCATCTTATTACGTATGCTTTAAAGTTAAAACGCAATCTTTCCGGGTTCAAACGAAACGTTGCATTCAATCGTACGAAGTTTCCGAACTTGCTTTAAATCGCTGAAAATCTATCGTTCTTTACCGCTGCACTAATTCACCCCCCCTCTTAGTGCCGCTCGATCCCTAACAATTGGTATCAGAGCCACGTTCTTTCTCTTTCGGATTTACACCCGTGAGAAATGGCTCTTAATGGTTTTCAAGAGGGCTTTTCGGTTTTTCGTCCACCGTTCTTTAACGGTTTGGACTACACATATTGGAAAACTCGAATGAGAGTTTTCATGCTTTCAATGGATTTGGATTTGTGGAACATCATCGAAAATGGTTTTCAACCTTCCTCTAAACCGACGAACGAATGGTCGGTTTTGGAGAAAAGGTCATTTTCTTTAAACGCAAAGGCTATGAATGCCTTATTTTGCGCTTTGAACAAGAACGAGTTTAATCGGATTTCTATGTGCGAAACGGCTTTTGACATTTGGCGAACTCTTGAAATCACGCATGAGGGAACTAGTAGAGTTAAAGACTCGAAAATAAACCTCTTGTTGCATGATTTTGAGCTCTTCCGAATGACACCAAGCGAAACTATTGGCGATATGTACACCCGCTTTACGGATGTCGTCAATAGCTTGAAAAGTCTTGGTAAATCTTTTTCAAGTTTTGATTTAGTAAATAAGATTTTAAGATCCCTTCCAAAAGAATGGGTTCCAAAAATTATGGCTATTCAAGAGTCTAAAAACTTGAATGATTATTCACTTGAAGAATTAATCGGGTCATTAATGACCTATGAAATGACACTCTTGGAACATGATGAACATGATGAATATTTGAACCACCTTCTAAAGAACAAGAAGGTTTTTGAACTTAGAACAAGAGAATGCCACTTGAGTGATGACTCAAGTGATGAGGACATTGAAGAGGACTTTGAACCTTTAATCGATCTTAATAAGTTCATTAAACAAAAATCTAAAATCAACAATGAACTTGAACGGAGGAAGAGACCAATGAAGAAGAAGAAGACTCACCAAGAAGAATCAAGGAAAGAAGAAGCAAACTTCGCTTTAATGGGCTTCGACAATGAGGTAAGTAACTTAACTTCCTTGAATTATTTTGGAATTACATAATGATTTCCATGAATGCTTATCTTAGTTAGTAGGAATTTTTTTATGTTTTTCTTGTGTTTTTATAAATTCAAAAAAAAATTCGAAATTATATGCTTTTCTTTATAGTAGTTTTGAAAAGTAAAAACATGAATGATGCAAGATTTGTGATAATGCTTAGGATCAACCCATGCATGTGTATCTTGATGGTTTACATTATCTCTAAATATGATGCTTGATGATTTTATATCATGCATGACTTTTTAAAGTGATTTGAAAACTTCTATCTTGGATTAATGGGTCTTAACCCTTTTTATGATGAAATCTCTAAATGATACATGTCTTCTTGAAATCAATTGTAAAACTAAAAGACCTAACCCACAAATTTTCAAAATGAAAGAAATATGGCTTTAATGTTGCCGTGTATTACATTTGGACTTGATGATTTTCATGACGAAAATTATTTTTCAGATTTATAAAATGATGCATGATTTTACCAAAAATTTGAGTATCGATCATCTTGTTATAACTAATGTAAGAAAGAATTAAAATGATTTTGATGATATTTTCGTTTTTGCATATGATGCATGACATTTTCATATGAAAAAGTTGAACATTCTTATGAAAGATCAAATCACTTAAATTGAAACTCATAAAGATGAGAAAATGTATTATCATGATGTTTGATGCATATGATCTTGATGGATTTAATGACAAACTTATGTTTTGAATTTCAACAATGATGGGTTCCACATAAATGGTTGAACATACATTATAAAATCATCATTGAAATAAAAATACTAAAAGTTTGTTATCATGCTTAATGACTTTGCGATATCATATCTTGATGACAAACTCATGTTTTGGTCTTAAATTTGATACTCATTTTAGAAACATGAGCACACTTGTATGAAACAAACAACTTAAAAAGAAGATATTTTTTTTCTATCTTATCGAGATTAATGATTTCATGATATTTTATAAATCTCGAAATTGATTTTAATGATTCGATTATGAGTTACAAGTTAATAATTTGATTTGAATGAGCTTAAACTACATTGTGATCTTGATAACTTGAGTCTTTTAAGATCTCTCACTTCATACCATGATTCTCCTATGTTGTTGAAGAAAAAACTAAATGAAACATAAGTTATTTTCTCTTGACTTATTGATACTCAACTTGAGAAAATGTGTTTTGAATGTTGAAACATTACATGTGTAATTTGAACATTTCTCTCATGCTTCAATACCACTTTGTATGCTTCATGACTTGATGATTGAAATATTGATGTAGACTATTGATGTATCACTTGTCATGATTAATACAAATTACTAGCATTTTGAATCACGAAAATAATTTTTGACTATGGGTTTCAAGTTGTCAAATTATTTTGAATGAGATATTTTCAAATGAATCATGAATTCTCTCTTAAATTCTTGACTTGAGATATCTTTTCGAATCAAAATATTTTCCTCTATGGTTGCTTCCTTTTACCATTAACTAAAGAGGAATACAATGCAAGTCTTGATATCTTAATACTTGATACTTTAAATTCTTATGCATGAATCAAGTTGCTCTTTGTACTATATATTTTCAGATGAACCATGAGCCTTGATGTCATATATTTCATGATATAGAAATGACAAGATTTTTTTTTTGTCTTGTATGCATCATGTGATGATTAATATATTGATTGATGTAAAATTATTTGATTGAGATAATATTCATCCCTTCTCCTTGACAAAAACAAAGGGGGAGAAGATTTATTGCTAGCTTGTGCATCAAAAGAGAAAATTTTGCTAGCTTGAACATTGAGAAGCAAAGAGTTGCTATCTCAAGAGAGGCAAAAATCTTGCTCAATTTTACTTCTTCAAAATTGCTTATATTTTTGTTACAAATTATTGTTGAATCTCATGCAAGATTATTTGAAGTATTTGATCCTCCCTTTCTTTTTGATGCTAACAAAGGGGGAGAAAGTTTTTAGCTCGAACATTGCAAAAATGTGCCATCTTGATTCCTATTTTGCAACTTCATGAGAAGCTAAGAATTGTTATATCAAATGATGCAAATATTGCTATCGTGAGAAACAAGGTGCAAACTTGCACATCTCAAGAAGCAAGTGAAAATTACTATCATTGCCCATCCTTAAAACTTGCTATGATTAATGATATTAATTGATGTTGTATTGCAAAAATGTTGTATGATATATATCTAGATTAATAGCTAGTGTGTTGAAACTTGCATATCTTTTAAACTAGCTATGATGCTACTTCTCCTTTTTGTTGATGACATAGGGGGAGAAGTAGATTGATGATTTTATGCATTGATTGAATATTTTATATATTTGCATGATGTTTTGATTTATTCTCTTAATTATGATGAATGTTGCTTGGATTTGGGATAATCTAAGTGTTCTATCAATGGCATATTGATAGGGGGAGTTTGTGTTAAACTCCGGGGAGTTTTGGTTAACTCCGTCAGTCATCAATTAGTTGTCATCATCAAAAAGGGGGAGATTGTTGAATCTCGGATTTTGATGATGAAACTAATTGAGTGTGATTTGTGGTCTAATTGCGTGTTGAGTTACGCAGGTCTACTATCGATCAGAATTAGACAGTTGACGCTGGAGGATTTGACGTTGCGCCGGAGGTGATCACGTCTGGATATTGGATGTCGAGCCGAAGGTTCGGTCGACTATCGGCAGGAGGCTTCGGACGTCGGGCATCGGGCCAAGGAGTGCGGAGTTGCGCCATGGATATCGGGGTTGCGGAGGTCAACCGTCGATTGGGCAACAAGCCGCAAGAGTGGGCGATGTGCCGAAGGATTGGACGAAGCGCCGACCAATGATGTGCCGGGCAACTGGATGTCAATTCGCGTTGTAATAATTGTCTAGATCGAAGTAGGGTGTTTGTTTGTGCAGGAATGACTACGATAGGGATGAAGACGTAAAGCGAAACAAAGGGCCGAAGACAAGTGTGATGAATCATTGGGAGTGCGAGTGTTCAACGGAAGTCCGAAGATTCGTTGGGAGTGTTGCCGGAACCGGCCGAGAACGAGTAGGGAGCTTGCCGAAGGGATTTCGGAAGTTCGCCGGGAGGTTCGTCGGAAGTTCACGGAGCTTGCCAAGAAAGATCGGAGCTTGCCAAAGAAGCTTGGGGGAACTCGCCAAGATCATCGTGAAGTCCGAGAGCTTGCCGTGAGTCCGCGGAATGGTTTCCGAAGGTTCGTCGGAAGTTGACCGGAAGCTCGCCAGAAGAAGTTGTCATGTGGACTTTGTAATAGCTTAGGAAACGTCTTTAAAATTCGTAGTTAGCACGTATTTTGGGTTAGGATTAGATAACCCAAAGTGGGGGCCCATTGGGCCTTGATTAGGATGAGTTTGGGCCAAAATTTTGGCCCAAACCGAACCAGAAGAATGCATGCTGGGCGGTGGCACCGCCAAAGAACTTATCTGGTGGGCGGTAGCACCGCCTGCCATCAGAAGCGCGCGCCCGCCATCGTAGCGCGCCCGGATACTGTAGCGGGCGCTCATGTAGCGAGCCCAGCTCTATGAGCAAGCAGCGGTAGCACCGCCCCGATTCTGTAGAGCGGGCGGTAGCACCGCCAGTAGCGGGCGGTAGTACCGCTGGTGCGTGGAAAGCCAGCGGTAGTACCACCGCTGGTCGGGCGGTAGAACCGCCTAGGTGTGTCAGTCTGCCAAAACTGAGAGCACCGAAAAACTCAAAAGATTCAAATTTTTGGCTCTATATTTAGGCTCCAAATTTGAATCACTTTGAGGCTTATAAATACCCATTCCTTTTCAGCTGAAAAATAGAACCCTTAGAGAGTTAGATTTTGAAAATAAGTCTTGGGAAAGTCTTGTTCTTCATTTGCTTAAGTGTTCACCTCATTCTTCTTGTGAAATCTTGTAAGAGTGTGAACCACTTGTAAAGGGTTGTAAGAGGGGTATTTGATCCTTCCCCTTCAAAGGATTTGGTAGTGGAAGAAGGGAGCCTCATCGGAGAAGGCTTCGGAAGTGGATGTAGGTCACTTTGACCGAACCACTATACATCGCTGCGTCTTAATTGTGTGAGTGGTTAAATTTCTGTTTTACTTTGCTGCAAGCCTTTACTTTACTTACTCAACTTCCTTATCATCTTATTACGTATGCTTTAAAGTTAAAACGCAATCTTTCCGGGTTCAAACGAAACGTTGCATTCAATTCAATCGCTGAAGTTTCGAACTTGCTTTAAATCGCTGAAAATCTATCGTTCTTTACCGCTGCACTAATTCACCCCCCCCCCCCTCTTAGTGCCGCTCGATCCCTAACATAGGCATGTCACAAGCATTGGGTTACAGCGTGGCTTCAAGGCTGTGTGTTCCAATATTAGCTAAAGCGAGCAGGGCCGACGGACAGCCGCTCCCTTCCTCTCTCCCCACGATTGATCCGCCTCACACCTCTCCTCTGTTGGCTGATGCAGTATGCATGCTATGCTGGTTGTGTCCTTGTGGCCACCGGTTAAAGACACAGAAGGAGCTGAAGCACGGAAAAGCAGAAGAAGGATGAAATGAGGAAGGTTGGCAAGGAAGAGGAATGGAAACGAACACGATGAGAAGGATGAATGAAGAAGGAAGAAAGGTCGGAAGGAAGGGGAACGCTGTCCGTGCAGGGACAAGGAGCTGACCGAGAAGGAACAAAATCCTAATAGAACTGATGTCGAACCCAAATCTTCCACTTCCTCGTCCTGCTCTTGCGGTCGCCTTCCTCCTCAACTAGCTCGGTCCAGCCCAACGTCGTCGCCAGCCGATGCGCTCAACCCGCTCCTCCGTTGTCCTGCTCTTGCGACCGCCTTCCTCCTCAACTAGCTCGGTCCAGCCCAACGTCGTTGCCAGCCGATGCGCTCAACCCGCTCCTCCGTTGTCCTGCTCTTGCAGCCGCCTTCCTCCTCAACTAGCTCGGTCCAGCCCAACGTCGTCGCCAGCCGATGCGCTCAACCCGCTCCTCCGTCACCGGTGTAGGGTTCTGACTGGTTTAAAACAAGTTGGGCCGGATCATATACCCATTAGCTCGAGTTGAACAGGTCCACGAAGCACGCTTGCTTACGATGACTGTCCGGTGGACTTACCGCTAGCAGAATGGACGACAAAGAGGCCCAAAAAAGATTTTTTTGGTCCTCAAACCCTTGAAACCCAAATTTGTTACATTCACCGGTGGTAACCGGAACCCAGAGCTATGATGGGCCCATACAACCTGCTGCTTGCTCGGTCTCGTTGATGGGCCCGTAATTGTGGCCTGCCCATACAACCAGCTGCTTGATGGGCCCCGTAATTGTGGCCTTTCGAATCTGCTACACATGGCCCCGTAGACTTTGCCTCTTTGTAAAAAAAAAAAAATTACATGCAGTTTAAGAAAATTAATTCGGTACCCATTTTCGCTTGCACATACACATAAATATGAGATGCTCTGTTTTCTATTTGGTTGCAAAAGAACATTGACATGCTCTGTTTTTTATTATGCATGTCAATATGTGCACACACACATTACAAACGTCACACGACACACACGCAAGCCTAAATGCAGACACCATCAGGAATTGCACTGGCAAACACAAAATCACAGTGTAGTGATATTGACACTGAGCCGCAAGCAGCAGATTGAGAATGTAACAATCGTTCAGAACAAAGTACTGAAACCGTAAGGACGCCGTTCAGAGAATATCATACAGGGCTTGAAGCCAAAAGATCATCTAGTAGCACATCAAACTCGGCTCATAGTCATATCTAATGAGAAGCCTATTCATTTAGTAAGTGATATCTTATTGTCTTAAGGCAACATATTCCATAGTCAATTGAATTGTCAGAATAATAGATTATAGAATGAATACTAAGAACTTAAGTCAATCGTATAATTGAACTTTTTCATACAGCCTTCCCACAACCAATGTGTGAAAGCAAATAAATTTATTCTTCACTCGTACCTTGGGAAGCCACTTGGGGAAAGCATATTTGAAGTCAGGTAAGGAAGTAACTCCAGGCCAAGTTTCTTCATTTGGGGTACCCCAAGTTTCTTCATTTGCCCTCCTTGGCTTGCCAAAAAGAACTTCTCATGCTCACTAAGAAAATGTGAGAAGTACCACTTAAAATTGCAAAATCAAATCTGAGCAAATAATGTTATAGTCTTACCGTGTAGTGTTATCTAAAATACCTAATCCATATATCTTCAAATTAATTCGTTTAAATATAACTTATTGGATTAAGAATTGAACAGTCAAAAAACAACCAGTAAAAAATTAGAAAGTTAAATTTTATGATGAATTAAAAAGTCAAATAAATAAAAGGTTCAATGACTTACTTTGGAGGCCTAGTAAAGAGAAGATTGCTCAAAACATCTAGCATGACCTGAACGTGGCACAAAGTTATTGTCACAGTAATAAAGGAGACATGAAGGAGAGTTATTGTCAAGAAGTTCATCAAATGTTTTACAAATTGCAAGCAATAGTTCTCAAAAATTAGTAGCAAGAAAATTTTTGAATGACACATAATAAGGATGATCAATATTCTCATGTACAATTATATTGGATAACGCTTGATATTACCATATCTTACTTTCAGATGTGCAGTTCAACCCATGTGCCTTGTATAGCAAAGAACATCTAGCAAGGCATAAATATTGTTTCTAGTAAAGCACTAATTCTTTTTTACTTCGGTGAGCTTTCGAAAATCTTGGGCAACCACCAAAGTGCAACACTCGGATCAACATCTGTTGGTGCAACATAAGCCTAGACAAGTTCAAGGCATAAAAACCAATAATGTTATACCTGAACTAATTATAGATTGTAAAGCCCATGTCAAACTTCACAGATTGACTGATGAAATTTTCCAATTATGCAATTAAACACCACAGTTTTCTGGGTAAACTACAAGAATAACATTATAGACCTAGAATTTAATAGAATTACTATTACAAATGATAGGACAATCTTTACACCAAAGTATGCAATATCGATGGGTAACACCGATACCGGGCGGTACGAACCAATCCGATAGGATACCGATACATGGACCGCCCGCTAACGAACGATATGATTTTTTTAATAAAAAAATTATTATTTATAAAGAATAATTTTTATAAAAAAATTATTTTTTTGGTTTTTTGAGGTTCGGGCGACGTCACCGAGGGGACTTCTCAAGCGACATTATCGAGGCGACGTCGCCAAGATGGCGACGCGCCCGTGCGACAACGTCACCTCAACGACGTCGCTCAAGAAGTAAGGCAACGCTCCCAAGGGGCAAGGGCCCTCCCTCCTTTATATAAAACCCGACGCTCAAGAGGAAAGGGACGGACGACCATTTTCTTCTTCCCTCCCAAAAACATCACCTACTAATTTGATCGTCGGAGGGGTCAGCCGGAGCTTCCACGACCCGGCCTGTGTGCAAGGCTCACAAAGAAGTATGTGAGGGGACGTCCCCCCGGGATCGACGGACTTCCGGGGTCGAATGAGGAAGGGAGATCTTTGCGCAACCGAACCCGAAACCAGCCGCGTCGGCCCCGAGGCCACGGCATAAGGTTGCATACACTAACAAGCTAGGTGGCTTCCTGTTGAACAAAATTTATCGATGCAATTTTCTGGACTTCTTTGAACAGAGTTCACATCAACACAGTGCAACTGTTCTGCAAAATAAATTGATTTCTATGTATCAAACACAAGCTGAGAATAAATATAAGATCTATTGTTATGTTAACTAGAAGCATATAGCTTTAAATGAAAAGATGAAAAAAGCTTTGGTAAGGTAAATTTTTCATGAGCAATATATATTTATATGTTATCCAAGTGTATCATATTATCCATTTAAAAATTTCAATATAAAAGATATTGAATTAGTTCCAAATGACAATCAGACAATATGATATGCAGAGATAATATAAATTTATTGATATCAACTACATACATTTTTTTTCGACTAATTTTTTAAGTTTTAAATGAGCAACATATCTGCTTATAGAAACATCACTTGCATTGCACTTTTCTTTACCAGAATGCAATACCGTTTGAATTACAAGGAATGAGAACTTAAGAAACAGCTCATTTCCTGGATTCCCATTCATAGATACATTGCTCACCGAACAGATTCTCTCTGCTTTTACATGGATGAATATATATGCACTTATGATAAGCGTCAGCTTTAATGAGCAGTTTTATCATAAAATAAAAGGTATTTTTCAATGTGAAAGACATGAGTAGTGCATAGCAAAGTAAATATTCCTAGAGACCTATCCTTGGATTGCTTCCATCAACAATAGACAGTGCCTTTTGCGTAAAACTGATTTCTCATACCCATCAGGATTGTTTGTGCTGCATTGCAGAAGATTTGGAGATTCTGTAGATGAGCAAAATATTCAATGAATAGTGCATAATACAAGTGAGAGAAAATACTTCTAAAAGGGAAATACAGAAAATGAATGATTGTAACAGCAATGTTGGGGAATGCAGAGTAGCAGAATATAAATCTACCTTTCGATCAAGCATGTGCATGGTCTTACAATCTACTCGGAACATGTTATATGTTGTATTATATGTGTAAGCAATCTTGTAAATTCAAGGAATAGAAAGGGCGGAATCGACCTTCTAATGTTCTTTGCAGTTTGTGCAACCAAATCGTGCAATTTCATATTCGAAGAACAATTTGGAGATAGGATGGTATGGATACTGGGACTGTGTTCCAGATCATCTTGAAAGATTCAATGGTATCCACAGTAATCAAGTGTTACAAGGAAGTAACTTCCTGCGCAATCCATGTGCAACTCTTACACCAAGAAACTTAGCAAGGAAGCCTATTCTCTTTTATTTCTTTCTTCCCATTGCCTAAGAAGGAAAGATGTATGCACATCAACTGTAGGTATTTCGATAACAGTTGTAGCATTATCAAGCACAATAAAAACATCACATTAACATAACAATTTTATCTTGCATTCTTACTTTTCAAGGGAAGATATCTGTATCACATGAATCATTTTCCACATCAACAATGTATAACCATTTGAGCAGCTCTCTCTAAACCGTTTACACAACCATAAGTGTGTTACATATGAATCACTTTCTCTTGAGAAATTTTCTAGGGTTCACAAAGAATGATACATTTGCTGATGTCATCTAAAAGCAACTTAACATCTACATTCATCAATTATTCATGTTATAGAGATTCTGAATAAGGAATTTTATACGGGGCGATGCTGTACAGGTCGACGAGGGTGGCCTGCTACGAGCGGGTGTCATCTCATCCGACCCGAGATGGAGGGTCCGACGTGGCGATAGACGTAGGACGCCCTTGTGCTGGTGTTTGCTGTCGTGGACGGTCCCGGGATATCCCCAATCAAGGCCCAAAATTTTTTTGTATCTTTTCATCTCATTAAACTTAAACAATAATTCCACCCAACATTCCAAGTGAAGACTAAAAACTTCAAAATTGACAAATCGAATTTCTGGTTGTCAAAATAGAGCAAAAAGGCAATGGGAAATTATTCCAAATAGCACTTGCAGTGAACAAAGTTAACCTTGAAAGATTACAAAAATTATTCGAAAACTAGATTATAAATATGATAATAACAATATACCAATTGGAACAAAGAAATGGGAAAAAAATAGCACAGAAGTTAACTATTTAATCTGTCTCCACTTTTACAACTTCAAAGAGAACAAATAATTCTTTGTTTTTCGGAATGTGTTCTTTCACTGTGAAAGTGTACAAAATTTTGCGAACAAAGTGCTTCGTTTGTTCGTTAAATATGGCAAGCACATGATAAACAAGTAAACTTCTACATTCTTAGTAATATTTCATCATAATATCAGATATACTGAATAGTGCAATTTGATATATGAGATATCTGCCTAGGCGAAGATCACAGCAATATAGGAATTTTTAGTAAAATTCACAAATATAATCAATATACAGTAAAAACATTGCCGAAACTCAAAGAAAAATCGAACCAAATGCAAAAAACAACTCTTTCAAATCATTATTTTTTGAATTTCTTAAGTTCATACTCAAAATTCAATGAAACCTAATTTGGCAGATTTCATGGTCATTCGCCATTCATTGAGCAGTACTAACCAAAACTGAAATAGAAGACTTTAATCCTTAGAGTACAAAAAAGAATTACGTAAAGCCTGGGATTCGGTACACGGAGAAGGAGCTATCATCCACATGAATCTAATTAATCCATTTATGCATCATAAGAATTCATTTTTTTAATGCTTTATTTTAATTTGTTCACTGCAAGTGCAAACCGATCAACGCTCAACACCACCCGGAAGGCCCATCCACCCGTGTGCCACCCGAGGGGTTCCAACGTTTTGCGTTGTACGATGACCTACAGAACAATTAGAAACTTGCATGATTCCCAGTGAAGTAGCCTAGAACAATAATAAAAATAAAATTATAATATGGCGGAGTACAGTTATGTGAACCTGTGACAGAGTACATTCATATTGTATAGTACATGCATAAAAAACAGCAACTTACTTTTTTTTGTAGTAAGTAATCTATGATCCAATTTCCCCACAGTGAACATTTCTTTTGCAGATTAATCACAGGCAAAAATTCCATTAAACATAAAATATAGTAAAAAGTCATTTCGTATCCAATATAAAACATAATGTAGTTATGAATTTTTAGGATTTTGTAAGAAATGTTATATTCAAGGAACGTGCAAAAGAAATATATACTTAATAATTTTGGACACCCACGAAAGAAATCCAAAAGAGGAACCTGAAATATCCCGAGGAAAATAACGTTATCAAAGCAAAGACGTGAGATTGACAACAGTAAAAGTTGGAAAAATCAAGAAATTTAATAGAAGATGCAAAAGCAGTCACGATCGCCAAAAGTAGCTAAACCTATAGGAAGAATTGAATACCACGAAGCTAGCGAAGGGGAAGGGCAGATCTCCGTGGCATTCTCGAAAAGCCGCAACCATATCTTCAGATATCGTAGCACGCAGAGGCTCCTGTGGTCGAGAACACAAAAATGGAAAAGAAATTGGGCGTCTCTTGTAGGATTCTTGCTTCAGTTTAGGAACTATTCCCAAAAGAGACGTCGCCTCGGGAAAAGACATCGCATGAGAAGAGACGTCGCCCTGCAATACCCATCGGGATAAGTCATCGCCTCGGGAAGCGACGTTGCACAGGGGGAAAAGTCGCCGCCTCGGGAAGCGACGTCGCCTGAGAAGAGACGTGTTCCAGGCAGAAAAGTCTCCGCCTCGGGGAAGTGATGTCTCAGAGAAGAAAAGCCACCTCGGGAAGGGTCGACGCCTCGGTAGGAGAAGTCGGCCGGTGAGGAGACGTCGGTAATAGACGTAGCCTCAGAAGAGGCGTCGGGAAGAGTCGCCGCCTATCGGCAGAGAGACGTCGACTGATAGTGACGCCGCCGGTTATACACGTTTGGAAGAGTCGCCGGCTACGCCAGAGAGGGGACGTCGGGAGCGACGCCGCCAGTCGGGAAAGGACGCCGCCTGAGAAGAGACGTCTCGAGAGGTGCGGGACGACTTGCCTCCTCGGTAAGGGACGTCGTCAAAGTCGCCGCCTCGGGAAAACACGCCTAGGCATTGTCGTATATGTTAACGTGCAATTATTTCTTAATATACGACGTCGCTCTTGAAGATAGAAAAAGGAGGGTAATAATTACGACGGGACGGGAGTCGACGTTATCTGATGCGGGTAATAAATAGGATATGACGTCAATTCATCCGGATGACATCTTCTGTCTCCCTCACAACCGGCTGTAGCCAACCGACGAAGGAGATGTCATCCGCTCCGCACAAGCCGCATAGCCATCAAGGCACGTCACCATCCCATAGGGGGCTGGTTCTTGGTATACTGACAGACGTAATTTAAAACATAGTATCACAATTACAATCGGAAGAGCAATGTGTTACGGAACGGTTGTGGCCACCGAGTGACGTGTCAGGCTGGCCTTTTTCTGTCTCCGATGTCCAGGGGTGTCCGATCGTTGCTTTCTACCGGGGCGGTCCTCGGCGTGCCTCGGGCTCAACTCCTGCAAAATAGGCCTGTGTCGGGATTCTCTCGACGTGGCCCCTCCGATGGTTAAGTCAGCCTTTTGTCTCCTTTTTTCCCTCCCCCGCCCCTGGAGCCAGGTGGGGGTCATATATAGGCACGTCTCGAGGCATACCTTGGTTCAGATGCCGGTGGGGTCGCATCGAGTGACATCGAGCGACGCCGAATAGACCGATGCTGCACGCCGCTGTTCCGGGGTCTCGGGGTCGAGCGGCGCCACCGCGGGATTGCGGGATTTGCATGCTTCATCCGTCTCCATCCCGAGGTCTCGGGTACAGTTATCCTGCGGGTGCCATACCATCCATCCTGATGCTGGGGGCACGACCTGGCGGTACACGTGGGTCGTCCTTGTGCTGATGTGGGTGGTCCAGGAATTCCCCTATCACTCCCCCCCCCCAAACGAGGCGTGCCCCGAGGTTCTCTTGGGGGGGCTCGGGGCGCGCCTGGCCCATTTCTTCGGCGTAGTCGTCTGTTTGGCCTAGGCTGGGGTAGGGGAATGCTGAGGGCGGCGGACACAGAGGGGATGGTGTTGGGGCATATGATCTTAAGCTTAGACGGACTGGCACCCGAGCTGGTGAACTCGGGGGCGGATGGACTGGTGCCCGAGCTGGTGAACTCGGGCACGGATGGACTGGTGCCCGAGCTGGTGAACTCTGGCATGGATGGACTGGTGCCCGAGCTGGTGAACTCGGGCACGGATGGACTGGTGACCGAGCTGGTGAACTCGGGCGCGGATGGACTGGTGCCCGAGCTAGTGAACTCGGGCACGGGTGGACTGGTGGCTGAGCTGGTGAACTCGGGCACGGATGGACTGGTGCCCAAGCTGGTGAACTCGGGCAAGGATGGACTGGTGCCCGAGCTAATGAACTCGGGCACGAATGGACTGGTGCGGGAGCTGGTGAACTCGGGTACGGATGGACTAGTGTCCAAGCTGGTGAACTCGGGCACGGATGAACTGGTGCCCGAGCTGGCACTTGGGTAGACGTCTTTCCGTGTGAGTGCCAGCGCGGTGATATCACATGATCACGTGATATCAAGGAACGCCTCCGGGGAAACGATCGAGGGCGTCAGGGCGTTACCGGGCGGGGATAGCCCGGGTCGTTGAACAATCGCCAGTAGCGTTCTGGAGTTTGGGTGGGTGCTCCCGCCCTCGGTTGATGGGCGGGGACCGATCCCAAGTCGGGAATAGTGAGTGAGGGCGGCCCCTCGGGGGGGACGGATCCTGGGTTGGCCATGGGACATTCCTGGGAGATCGGGCCCTCCTTCTAGCGCTAAAATGTATGTGTGTGTGTGTGTTGTGTGTATGTGTGTGTTGTGTATTGTGACTTCTGTATGTGTTTTATGTTTGTATATATGTATGTGTGTAGTGTTGTGTTATGTATTATGTGTGTATTGTGTATGTGTTGTGTCATTTTGTTGTGTGTGTATTGTATGTGTGTGTGTTGTGTGTATGTGTGTGTTGTGAATGTTATGTGTGTTGTGTGTTGTGAATTCTGTATGTGTTTTATGTTTGTATATATGTATGTGTATGTGTTTGTGTGTGTTATTTTTGTGTTTGTGTGTGTGTGTGTATTGTGTGTGTGTTGTGTCTTGTTGTTGTGTGTGTATTGTGTGTGTGTGTGTTGTGTGTATGTGTGTGTTGTGAATGTCATGTGTGTTGTGTGTTGTGAATTTTGCATATGTTTTGTGTTTGTATATATATATATGTTGTGTGTTTATGTGTTGTGATGTGTTATGTGTTGTGTGTATATTGTGTATGTGTTGTGTCTTTTTTTTGTTGTGTGTGTATTGTATGTGTGTGTGTTGTGAATGTTATGTGTATTGTGTGTATGAGTGTTGTGTTATAAATGTTGTGTGTTGTGTGTGTATATATGTGTGTTGTGTGTGTGTGTGTGTTGTATGCATGTGTGTATGTGTTGTATTTGTGTGTGTATTACTTGTGTATGTATATGTTGTGTTGTGTATGTGTGTTGTGTGTGTTGTATGTATGTATTGTATATGTGTTGTGTGTGTGTTGTGTGTCTTGTGTATGTGTGTGTATTGTGAATGTTTGTTGTGTATGTGTGTGTGTTGTGTGTATGTGTTGTTTGTGTTGTGTATATGTGTATGTGTGTGTGTTGTGTGTATGTGTGTGTTGTGTGTTATGAATTCTGCATGTGTTTTATATTTGTATATATGTATGTGTGTTGTGTGTGTATATGTTGTGTTGTGTTATGTGTTGTGTGTGTATTGTATATGTGTTGTGTCTTGTTGTTGTGTGTATTGTATGTGTGTGTTGTGAATGTTATGTGTGTTGTGTTGTGACTTCTGTATGTGTTTTATGTTTGTATATATGTATGTGTGTTGTGTTATGT
>CM044395.1:79247995-79367759 GCA_024322285.1 Musa beccarii
TACCATCTGCCACGATTCTCACTTGTTACCTAATGGTTGTTCTAGCTATGATAATTTAGTTTGACCAGAGAAGAAATCCTGCGCCGAGATCTGTCGACCGGACCTGGACAGTGTTTGTTGGGATCCTCTTACCTCTTCTCCTATCTATCAGGTGCATTATTATCATCTAGCTATGATAATTTAGTTTGACCAGAGAAGAAGCTGGTTTCCATTGACATTTCAATTCCGTTCATTACTTGGTTCTTTAGTTTTATAACAGTAGACACAAGTTTTTTATAAACATTGTAAGATGAGAAATATGTAATTGTTTCAATGTTTTCAATGCCGGCAGAGGCCATTATTAATTGATCTAGCGCAGCAACCTTACTCAGTTTTGTTTTATGGTTAACAGTTAATTTAGTGTTTTAGCTGAGGGGCCCATCAACGAGACTGGGCATGCGACAGATTGTATAGGCCTATTATAGCTCTGGGATCCGGTCACCACATGTGAAACTAACAACGTCGGATTTCAAGGTTTTGAGGACCAAAAAATTATTTTTGGGCCTCTTTATCGTCCGTCCTGCTAGCGGTAAGCTCACTAGAGGAGCAACGTCCGGGAGGGAGGAGCACGTCATTTTTTAATTTATTAACTTCCATATTCGATTGCTCCACTCCAATCATTTTTTTTTTGTGTGATGGGGCTGCATTATTATTTAATTTATTTACTCCAAAATTTGATTGTTAACACCCCAAAAATATTTTATGGAACTGATATGCGGAGACCATCTAATATCTAAAAATCCATAATCATACTCATTTCGAGAATATAACCTAAATAGCCGAAAACTCAACTCCGGATGGTAAAAATCAATGCGAAGCTGCAGGCAAAAGATATACTGATTTTTATCAATTCGCCGACAAAATAGATTTAGGTCAACCTAAAAATGACACCGACATTATTATTCTTTTTTACTTTATTCTCTTCTCCTCCCATCACATCACCAAGAGGAAAAGGAAAACAAACAAAATGCTTAGAGGACAATGTCCACAACAACAACAACAACGACCGGTGACAGTGGTGGGAAGGTGGGGAGTGGGGGAGGCAGTCTCCTGTGAGAGGATTCAAAACAAACCATCGATGGAGAAAATTATCGTATAGACGTCTTTAAAGGCGGTACCAACTATCAGCCATGCCACATGAATTTGATATAAAATCTTTATGTTTCCTCGGACAAGAATGGAAATGCCACTGGAAACTGCCTCCTCAATCCAAGGTCTTGGTGACAGTTGAACTCCGGAATAATTCCTTTTTTACTTTTTGCAACATATGATGTGTTAATCTGGCAGTTTCAGAAAGGGCTCTCGCTGGAGAGAACAAATAAGAAACTATTCCAATCAGATATTCACAGTCAATAGACGTATCCAACTTCAACAAATCATAAAAGGAAGCAAATTTCCTTCCTTCTGTCCGCTGTATATATTTTTGCTATAAATAAAGGAAGATCATTTAATTTCTTGCAGCCAATAGCATTCATTACCTCCTATTTATGGTCACCAGAAGCAGTTAGAGATAAGCTGAGACCAAAGTTGCTCCATGCACGTTTTTCTCCCCCCTACATAAAGCATGCCAATAAGAACAAGTTAAATAGCAGGAGTTGATGAAGAACTTTCTACCTCATACAGTCTCCGGTCTCCGGCTGAATTCTATTTACAGTGTGACACGCGACTCGAGCAGGAGGAACCAAAAGTAGCATTCTACCAGCAGGTTGGATTGCTTGTTTGTTGGTCAGGAATTCCGTGGCAGTTTGTGTATACGTCATAGTAGTAGACCCAAGGCAATCCTCTCCAAATCCGCATGCCTTAAAAAACAAGGTGCAAAAATTGCATACTAACAATGCAGCTGGCTTTTTCCCAAGCCGTACATAACATAATTGCTAGCACATTACTATACAATCAAGAGTGAAAACAACCAAATGGGAAGGCTTGCCTGTAACAGTGCATCGGAAAAAAGCTACAAGTATATCCCAATTCTTTTATGTACAAAACTACTGTTGCTCAGTTGCTGATCAAGGTACCAGAAACCATAATGTTAGGAAACGAAGCACAGACAACTATGATAGCTTAATTAGAGAAGTTGATGATCCAGTTCACTAAGTTGGCTGATATTACACAAGCATATGAACACCAATTAGTGGTTAAGGAGACACATCAAACCTAGAAGAATTGTTCTGCATTCATAAAGCACAACAAACCAAAAATGATTTGATAAAGAAATTCTAAACATGAAAGAATATTTTGCTTGGCAGGAAAAAGAAACTTTAGTGGCTTTATCAATGTGGTAAATAAGAAAATCCATCAGAAGAATCATTTTTTTATATATATATTTGTATATACTCTTGATCTGTTTCTCAAGCTACCTTTGCTGTCCTGAATATGCAAATGATAGCATTTTGATTTGACGTACAAACGACCTATAAAAGAAAAGAAAGCAAACCACTCGAGTGCCTACAGATACATTCTCAATCTGTTCACCCTATCAAATAAAAAATCACCCATACTAACAAGCCAAGATAATTACAGAAAATATTGCAATAAAATAAAAAGGAACGAGAAGAGATAGTTGCCAAAGTTTTGTTTTTTGTCTGCCAATACCGAATGCTCAAGATACGTGCCTCCTAAACTAATTTAAAACAACATCTGTTAAAATGTTTGTAGCACCAAATCAGCAGAGTCTACAGTGAAGAGCAAGACCAGGACCAGCTATATGCCATTCAGCTTTAAGATGCACAGATGTCTAGAATATGCCATTCTATTTAATAATCTCTCTTTTGATTACTGATAAAATCTAATCTGTCACTCATTAGGCAAAAGGCAAGTGCTATTCTAGCTCCTAAAGTTAAGATTATCGGAAGCACATTACTCATCAATTTGAGAAAGATGCTGAGGACTAAAATGCAAACAAGGATTATTTTGTGTACCATTCCCAGTATGTTCCTAGTCAGAACATGTACTGGTGGCATGACACAATCCACTTGTTGACTGGCATGAGCCAACCACATTGCCAAAAGGGTACTGCGACACCGCTGGCCCCATATAAATACTTGAACACAGGATCATGTCTCAGTTCAGTAATCATTATTTGAGTGTAGATATTGTGCAAATATGAATATTTACTCCTAAAGAAGGGTTATAAAATGATATTACACAAAGTTGCAAGAAGAAGATGACTATATATTTTTGTTTTGTGCACTAGTTCAACAAGAATCCTTTGATGCACAACAACTCCTAGTTAGTCTGAGGATAACCAACTTCTAGTTAGCTGTGCTAGCATGCATTACAAGTATTTCATAGTACAAACAATGTTAATTACTTCAGACAAATGTCCACCTCTCTTATCCACAAGTTGTTTCAGAAAACATCTTTCATTGGCAATATATATAAACTTCCATAATTTCCCTCACTATTTCGAAAGTGATAACCTGTGCTACTAACCTTTGAATCAAGGATTTAAGTCTAGCCAGTGCTGATAAAACAGGCAATTTTATGGACATGCTTCCAGAAACAAGTCCCTTAGTACTGGGTTCAGTGTTGATGAGCAATACAAGCATTTCTTGTGTCCATAAGTTTTAATCCTAACTGGTTTGAGTAGACCTGAACTGAGTCGAATTAAATAAACCAACCAATGTTCCGTTGTACAAGCACTCTCTTATCTCCCATTCTGAAACTGAGATGCAAGCAAGACTTCCAACTGGAGATATAGCATTTTCATGTAATTGCTGCACTCTGACACTATCCATTGAACACTAAACAAATCACAAATGATCTGTCGGAAAGGAGCTTCTGTCAGCCATCAGAAAGTGGTATGTGATATTTTCCTGTTCTCCTGATAAAGAGAGAAACAACTCAACAAGAACCCACAAATTTTTTATTTCCTATTTAGTACCCCTGGTGTGTTCGGGTGAGCAGAATACAGAAAAGCTATCATCCAACGTAAATACAATTTTAACGACCTATCAGGATCCGCTACTCAAGTGATACTTAGTATCTTGCTGTTTGATCATTAGGCATAATGCTTATCTAATGGCGGTGTGACAAGCCATCCTATAAATATCATCATTTGTATACTATGCAATGTAATTTATAGAACCTAAAATTGTCCAAGAGAGATCCGACAAACTTTATCAGGATAGTGACACAAAGAAAAAGAATAGATGTATTCTTAATACTGATCAAGCATTTGCAGCAACAATTGAAGAAAGACTATTTCATCCTCCAGATTACATAACTATCATGTTTGATCTTGAGCAGGATGAAACTACAAAGTACAAAGAAACATAATAGATGCACCTCTCATTTTCTGAACACAAGGCTGAGATATCATATATGCCTCTACCAGTAATAATCCTGTAGATAAACAATTTCAAAATTATAAAAAAATGTATGGACTAGTAGATAGGCAAATAATGTTAGGATGATTCAATTATTACAAGCAACTAAAGCTATCAATATCATGTGAGATCTGAGACTTCCCATATTGTGATAGCAAAACTAAAAGTGTGTAAGTTTCTATTATCAAATGGTGGTCAAACTTCACCCTAAGCAGTTTCCAATATAAAAGCCCCATACCACGTCGCTAAAGAGGAGGAGGCTCTTTTTCCTTTCCAAGGCAACGACCAACTTTCCCCTACATATACTAACTTGACCTTCGGAGGGGTCGAGGGGGAGCCATCCCAACCCGACCTGTATGCAGGATACGCGATCTTCGGAAAAGGGAACCTTCGGAGGAACCGCCTCAGCGCCCAAGGAGCCAACCACCCTCTTGGTCCAGCCCTCCAACCGCTTCGGACCCTAAAGGCGTCCCTGGGTGACACTTGCACGTCCTGGGCCGAACCAAGCCGTGCCGGCTCAGCTGCCACGGCATAAAGGTACAGTAACAATGTGTTTGTATTTGTATTGTGTGTGTTATGAGTTGTGTGTAATATATATGTTGTGTATGTATTGTATATGTGTGAGTTGTGTGTGTATGTGTGTGTGTGTTGTATATGTGTGAGTATTGTTTTGTGTGTGTGGTGCATGTGTTGTGTGTGTTATGAGTTATGTGTGTGTAGTGTGTAGTGTGTGTGTTGTGTTGTATTGTGTGTAGTGTATGTGTTGTATGTGGTGTGTAGATAGTGTGTAGTGTGTAGTGTGTAGTGAGCGTGTTGTGTATAGTGTGTAGCGTGTAGTGTATTTGTGTAGTGTGTGTGTTGAGTTAATGTGTAGTGTATGTGTATAGTGTGTAGCGTGTAGTGTGTGTGCAGTGTGTAGCGTATAGTATGTGTAGTATGTAGTATGTAGTATGTGTGTAGCGTGTGTTGTGTGTAGTGTATAGTATATGCAGTGTGTGTAGTATGCGTGTAGTGTGTAGTGTGCGTGTGTTATGAGTTATGTGTATGTAGTGTAGTGTATAGTGTGCTGTGTGTGTTGTGTGGTATGAGTTATGTGTGTGTAGTGTGTGTTGTGTGTCACATATTAAAAAAAAAGTCACTTTGTCTCGTGCGACATCGCATGTGATTTTTTTTAATATACAATGTCGCATGTAGTTTTTTTTAATATACGACGTCATCTATATTTTTATTTTGGTATCATTAATGCCTCAAATATTAGACTCACTTAATGAACAATATTGTAATATTTTTTACAGCTTTCTTGTTGAAAGCATGCATGGATAGTAGTATGGTTTTTGCCTACTAGAAGGAGGGTGCTACTGATCCAATATTTCTTTACTTTGCCTTGAAGAAAATTATGATCTAGTTGAACTTATCTTTTATCCTTTTGCTCTTGAAGGACCTTTAAGAGTTTGTCCATGGTTGAATGTTTCTTCACTGTATAGTATAAATGCTTTTTTGGAGTTTCTAGGTGTTTTCTTTTTTTAATGAGCATTTACTTAAATGAGAACTGAATTTTTAGTTTTGCCTGCCAACCAGAGCATCATTGTTTGGAGTTTCTAGGTGTTTTATTTTTTAACTTAAATGAGAACTGAATTTTTAGTTTTGCCTGCCAATGAGCATCATCTAGAGATGATGCTTGATTTACCATTACATGAATTTTTAGCACAGTATATAGGATTTTATTAACATCACACTCTCAGGTTATATCTCACTGTGCTGCTGAAGCTGAAGTTTTACCTATGTAGATGTACCAAGTTTGAGCTTCTATTGAGATATGTTTGATGGCTGCTGCAGCAGCATAACCATTCATGGTTGGTAACTCCAGTCTGATGGGGGAGATGACAAACTCTCTCCCAAATCACATGATTGGCTTCTAACATCACCAAATCTGAATAAAGAAATAGAACCACAAAAGTACAGTGATACATGTGCAAGAAAAAGTTATCCCCCAAAATCCTTCATGTAGGGAAATGTAATTATTTCCCTACAAGAAGCCATTCAAAGCAAAATGAGAATGCAGATTGCAAAAAAAAAACAAATAAGCATTAAGTACACTAAACTTAAATTAATAGATCAGCCAAACAACGTTCAGGCAGAAAAACAATCTAAAAATAGTGCTTATTACACTTACAGAAATCAGGTTATGTAGCTTAAGAATTTTTTGCTACAATGTGAGATGGGACAGCCAAACATGTGCTCAATCTCTGCAACGATTGAGATAAGTTAGTGGTTTGGCTTAGGCTTTTTCACTATCATCACGGTGCAAAGCGCATGGTGTGCACAGTAATCACTCACGCTACCCAAGACAGTACTGCAGGAAGTATAAATGCAGTACAGATTAGTAGAGTTAAGAAATTGAGAATGAACAATTAACGCAATCATCTGGGTCTCTCACTTTTGCATATAAGATAAAAGAACTGGATTTGGTCAGTCAATTTGCACTTTATTGCATATGTAATGTTAGTATGGGTCCAAACACTCTTGGAAACTAAAACCCTTACAATTAGGTACAAACAAAATTTTCTCCCTTCAGTGTGCAAGTTTTCTAATTATATGACATCATTTGTGTCCCTTACAAGCTAAAGCATTGTTTAACAAATCATGGATGAACAACAAAGAAGAATATTTGCAATCGAGTAATTATAGATTAAGAAAGAGGCTGCCCATTTGAGATCATAAAGACTTAAGTATGGTCCTTTGTCTCACTCAAGTATTATGCTAAAATTGTGTCTTCTTTGGCCGGAATAAACCTATGTTGGTCAGTTCTCAGTGATGCAAAGCCAGAATTTAACTTCCAACTTTCTCATACAAATCCAAACAAGTCGTCGACAATATCCCAACCAAGTTTTAATACCAAGCAATCAGTTTCCAGTGCTATCAAAAAGCAACATGATGTTACATAGTGTGACCTAAAAATCATTAATCAAAGTGATATCATAAATGAGCATCAGAGTGACAAGTGTGCAGTGAACTGTACATTTTGCTATAACTATAACCTCCTCCCGAGTAATCTATGATCTCATTTCCCCTGAAAGGACTAGACCCCAGCTTCACAACGTGTCTCATTTCAAATAGGAATTTAAATGAATCCTTATTTATCGCTTCTAATGTTTACTAAACTATATTGAATTCTTGATTCTCGACGATTTAACATGAATTATTATTGCTGTCGGAACAAGTATTTGACGTAGTAACTGGAAGTGGAAGAAAAGGTATTATCCATGCATATTGATATGTATGTTCAATAAGAAAACAAAATGAAATCTTTAATCATTCTACTATTGTAGTCTAGTCTTAGTAGAATATTCTATTCTGGTAATTTATAGCCATATTATATAGTATAATAAGAAAAAAGAGTTATACCAAAAGGAGTACTTGATTTTAATATGGATACTATGATCCGTATTTAATTTAAATAAAAAGGACCTAGTTATCCTATTTGTTCATTTTTTTATAATAATTCCCTAACTCCTGAAATCGATTGATTGGAATCCAATACAATAGGGAAAACTTATGTTCATCGGAAGATACTCCTTACTTCGTATAGAACTGAAATAAAAATGACTAAGGTTATCTTTATTGGGTAATGAAATATTTTTAATAATATTATATATTTTAATAGGTTTTTAATATATTTGAAAATGCTTTTTAAAAAACTATTCTACCAGGGAATAAGTATAGATAATGACTAAAAGGAACAATCTATTTTGAACAAAACAATACATGTCTTTCACATACAACGATAAAAATGGGTAACCCTTTTTGAATGGCAGTCCCCAAAAAGCGTACTTCTATGTCAAAAAAACGTATTCGTAAAAATATTTGGAAAAAAAAAGGATTTTTAGCTGCAGTAAAGGCTTTTTCCTTAGCGAAATCGGTTTCCACCGGACGTTCAAAAAGTTTTTTT
The DNA here is from genome assembly GCA_024322285.1 of Musa beccarii. NCBI lineage: Eukaryota > Viridiplantae > Streptophyta > Magnoliopsida > Zingiberales > Musaceae > Musa > Musa beccarii. Next base: position 79,256,312 of record CM044395.1, read on the forward strand.
GTGCAACAAACAAATAATAAAGTCTTGGAATAATCGGAATTGACATACCCCGAAGAACTTCAAATTTTTTAAGATGAACGATTCACATTAATTAATGTATTGAACTCCTCAACATCAATATGAGTTAGAGCTCTAGCTGTTGTAGTATGTAGATGTGGTATGTAGAATAAGGGTATGTATATCGAATTCTTAATATTTTTTTCTATCTACTTTTCACAATAGAAAAATATTTTTCTATTGTGAAAAGTAGAGTATGATTACGATAGAAATGCAAATTTTTTTGTTTCTTATATGCCTAACAAAAAACCTAATAAGTTTGGTAAATCTTACCATTATATATATAATGAAGAGTATTAATACTCTAATTTAATACTCTAATGATACTAAGGTGTTGAAATCATTAGAAAATTTAAAATTATTTTGATTTAGTGATGAAATTGTTATACATATGAAATCCTAGTTATTTAATCTTCTTCATTGAAAAAAAAAATATTTTTCATTTTTGTTTGAATCTATGAAATCAAATCGGATAAATAAAAAACGAATCAAAAAATAGAAAAGGAACAATTATTAGTACTACACCTCGACCGAAAACAAAACTCTTGAGTTCTAATTGCTTTGGAAGAACTTAGTCTCTAGTACGTGGAAGTTTATTATTAAAACTAAACTTACAATGATCCCAACTAAAGATTTTTTTTTGAATAGAGATTCAAATAGGAATTTAAATGAATCCTTATTTATCGCTTCTAATGTTTACTAAACTATATTGAATCCTTGATTCTCGACGATTCAACATGAATTGACTATTATTATTTCAAGTAAAGTATTATTCTATTTATCAATCACAGTGAGCTGTTTGACAGAGAAATGTATCGGGCATCTGACTATGTTCTCGAATGGTAAGCGTAGAAACTTGTTACCTTTTAATCGCTCCATATCCATGAATTCCCACAACCAATATTTCCGCATTGTGTTTTTCCACTGCCTCGCAGAGAACATTTGTAGCATCTCCTTCAACCACTTCAAACTCAACATCAGCCACCTGTACTTGAGAAAAAAAAAGCCATTAAACACAAGCATTCAATAGCAAACTCCTTATGACTTGCTTAGTTGCAACAGTCTAACCAGTAACACTTTTAGGGCAGCAATTTACAGGCAGAATCTGCTAAACTGATAGTCCTAAATGACTTGCTTAAAGTAATGAGACAACGGACTGAGACCTTGGGAATAAATGTGAAATTTTGTTCTCCATAACATCAATCCAGCTACAAGTGCATTTGTACTGATAAAAATACTTTTATGATCTTTCTTCAAATTTAAGAAGAAACTTCAGTTACCTCTGATCATGATTTCATAGCAATCTTCCCATCATCATCAGAATCCAAGTCATTGGCATTGTAACCTAACAAATATGACCATGACATTAGCAACAAAACTCATCCAAATAAAGAAGATTACAAATTTATGAAAGAAAGCTATGACAGCAAAAGAATGTACAGAGAAAAACATAAAGCATGGCTGCTTTACAGACTGCTCCTGCAGGAAAAAACTATTTGCCATGCTAAGGTACTTTTGCTAAAAAACTATAGGTCGATCCAAGCTGTGGCTGATTAACTTTGTGGCCCTTACCATGATAAAGTGCATGCTCTTTGGTTGGGAGCAGAAGTTGTGTTGAGATTAAGTAAAGAATAATTAAAAAGTCAAAACAAAGGAAGAGGATGCTCCAGGGAAGACCAAAAAAAGATTACAGCCAATTGCCCTGCAGAAATGGGCAGAATCATGGGCAACAGTGTTGTAAGACCTGTCGAAATAAGATAAAATGTGAAACCCAAACCTGCGCAGAAATAACCTGGATGGAATCCGTGTAGACTCCAAAATGCTGCAAGCAGCAACGGCAAGCTTATTTAAATCCCTCTAACAGTGCCACAGTGCCAAGGCATCCTCCATATGTGCAGAGGTGTAATAGCAGCGGAACCCAACTTCCATAATGACATCTCTTACAGCATGCTTGATTGCAATTCCAACACCTGCAAAATAAGAGATGGGTTCAAAAGAACCATCACATTCTAGTTGGTTTAGGGTTCGTACCCGACAAATATGCCTCATTGTTCACCTCCCTCTCGATTTGGACGACAAACGAAAAGGAACGCAGTTGTCTTGGTTTCCGGTTTCTGGTTTGAACTGCTTTAGGCAAGCATATTCAAGCATTTCCTGATCACAATCTGAAAAAGAATAAAAGAAAAATCAAAACAGCATCTAATGCAGCCACATGCCAAGGCTTTTCAACTTGGAATACAGCATAAAGCCTTTCTTTAACTGCGAATACAGCAAGGAAGAAACAGCACTGCATAATCAGAAGACAAAACATCAAAAGTCCTTTAAAGGCTAAATAAAGCTAGCCAGTATCCGGTATCCGGCAACAGAATAGTAGACGTCAGCAAACCAGGTATGGTCTGAATCAATGCAGGCAAGTCCTGATAATGCCCTTAGAGATGCATCTTTGAGACCTGCCATGTTACTGCAAGCAATACCTACGACAATACCACTAACCTTCGGTAATGCAGAACTAGCCCTCTTGTATGAACATATATTGGTAATCATGTCCAATACTGCTGCCTGGATTTTTTGGGTGGAGACTTCAGCCATAGGTTCTTCTGAAGTGATAGAATTACTTCAGAAAGGGAGAAGAATTCTTTTCTCATTTGATAGCATTGGTTTCCTTCGAAATGGGGATGAAGTAAGCAACTTCCATATAGTATGCCCATCATTCTGAAACTGGTGAACATATATTGGTAATCATGTCCAATACTGCTGCCTGGATTTTTTGGGTGGAGACTTCAGCCATAGGTTCTTCTGAAGTGATAGAATTACTTCAGAAAGGGAGAAGAATTCTTTTCTCATTTGATAGCGTTGGTTTCCTTCGAAATGGGGATGAAGTAAGCAACTTCCATATAGTATGCCCATCATTCTGAAACTGGCAAACAAAAACAGTCCACGCCACCAATTTGAACTGCTTTATGCAGCATATTCAAGCATTTCCTGATCACAACCTGAAAAAGAATAAAAGAAAAATCAAAGCTGTATCTAATGCAACCAAACGCCAAGGCTTTTCAACTGGGAATACAGCATAAATCCTTTAACTGAGCTCATTGTTTGATCCTATGGTACTTGAGCTCTTTGTTAAATATTATCTTTTATTCTCCTCCATGTCTTTTCTTTTTTCATTTCTTATCAACCACTCCATTCCCAATCCCCTTTAGCCCTATTTAGGTCGTCCTACATTTAAATGGTACTTTGAAAGTTTCAAAAGAAAGCAACAGGCACCAAGCAAAGTCAGAAAACTGCAACATATAGGTCCGTTACATGATGCTTGTGATGACATTCACTTCTTGTCTTGATCTAGGATTGTTGTTGTGGACCAACATTAACCAATCATCAGGCCTCTCCTCCAGCCAGAAAATGATTATAACATATGGTACATAAACTAACAATATCTAAAATAACAGGATTTCAAATGTGATACCAGTTGGTGAGTATTCATCGCACAAGTTTTAAAATGGCAAGTCACTGTGCAAATAAGTTATATCTTCCAAGATGCCAAATATAGCCAAAATCATAAGATCTAGAACATTCCTATGTGTCCAGTCATCCAAAAGTCCACTTTTCAGCTAGGTCGGTCAGCAAAAGATTGATAAGACATGAGAATTATATATGAAGCTTCAGCATAAATCAGAAAATCGAGCAAAGTATGATGTCGCAGAATAGACTAAATGATGGAAAAAAGACCAAAGAGATATACTAAATTACTAAAAAAAAAATCTACCATACCACAGAAACCTTATTTTTTAGGCAAAGAATCAAATAAGGCCAGATTATGTTCATTGGTGGAAGCACTCTGTTCTATATCCTTTTTCTTCATGATCAACATATTCATCTTTACTGCATTAGGTACCCATTTGAGTTCACCTTCATTCTAACCAATGTTTGGTCTTGGGTAGCTAAGTCCCACTGAGTTTGTCATCGCTCCCTTGCCTCTTTTGACTACCTATTTCAATATCCTTTGTTCTCTAAGCAATTCATCTTCGTCGATGAATAGATAGACTATAACTCCCATACATGGCTTTTGCCATTATGTTATAGAGCTAATATTGATTTTGTTCTCATTTATGTCCTTAGTAGTAATATTCGGTTCTGCATGAGGTTATAGCTCGACTGACTCTTTGCGGACGCGTATGTCGCAAGGACGCCTCAAGACTTAGGCAATCCTAGCTAAGTCTGATCGAAGTGGGCGCAAAAGTGCTTCTCGACTTAGGCAACTCCAGCTAAGTCCGGGGCTTGCCGCAAGGGTGCCTCACCACTTACGCAATTCCAACTAAGTGTGTGACAATTCGATATATATATATATAATTTATAAATATTAGAAATATATTATATATATTTCTTTTCTCGGCGTCGTCGCTTATAAAAAAGAAAGCCTCGCTTCTCGGCAACGTCGCCCGCCTTCTCGGGCGACATTGCCGAGGGAGCCGTCACCCGTGCAACATTGCGTCAAGAGACGTCGCTCGAGCCTCGACGACATCGCCCGCAGATTAAAAAAAACAAAAGAATTCGACAACGTTGCCCGCATATTAAAAAATCAAAAAATTCGACGTCGCCCGAGCCTCGACGACGTCGCTCGCATATTAAAAAATTAAAAAATAATTTTTTTATTAAAAAATAAAAAAAAACGATACCACCCGTACCGAGCGGTACCATTCGAAATTGCATGCATTGCTCGAAGGGTAAGAAATGCCTCTTTCTGGACATTTGCAATTCCACGGTGTCCTCTCAGTGCTTCAAGTTCAGCAGCCTTTAAGAGAACAAAAGAAATTATTTTGGGCATTTATTTACATCAAAATAACTAAAACAAACAGCTATAGAGAGTAACACAGATAAGTAACTGAAATTAGATTACCAATACAATGCAATAATAAAATAAAATGCATAAAACAAAGCATGTACGACTTACTTGGAGAAGAAGTGATAGCCAATGCCCTATCGCAGCTGAAGCATTTTGAGATTGGAGAAATGCTAGCAAACATTCTAGTGATTCTACATGATTCCTTAAGATAGTAATATGAGGCACAAAAGCACCATCAATAGATTTGGACGTAGGCATGATAACCCTTTGCTTGCATGAACAGGAACTAACAAAGCAAGGTTGTAAATCGAGAAGCATCGTCCTAAAGCATCTAATTATTCCTACACGAAATTCTTCCGATGCCTCAGAATGGGAAAGCATAGCTCCAACGGTAATTTTCTTTAGCACCACAACCATCTGAAACATTACATTTTTATGTTGTTTCAATTCAAATTTTAATGGAACTAACACTAACATCAAGTTGTCGGATCCTGCACAGCAGAAATCCAATTATAGGCCTTCAAGAGAGAACCAAAGGAATTAGAGAGATGAAGGTGGGAAGAACAGCCAATTGTGTCACAAAGGCAGAACAAAATCTGAACCCTCAAATACGTGGGGTTGTTTGCATTTTGAATGAATATCCAAAAGATAATGCCATATGCCTTGCCCAAGTAAAAGGAGAACAGGGGAAAATGGGGGAAGAATCCTTTATCACATAACACAGGTGTCGCAACAATACAGAGAACACCACATTGATGAGTCCAGCAGCCTAATAATGGACTTGTGAAAATCATTGTGACAATCAAACAACTCTCTTTCTTCTCATTTGTACTAAAAAATGGGTTCAGGAAGTTCTATATGCATTTAAGTCAATCGTATAATTGAACTTTTTCATACAGCCTTCCCACAACCAATGTGTGAAAGCAAATAAATTTATTCTTCACTCGTACCTTGGGAAGCCACTTGGGGAAAGCATATTTGAAGTCAGGTAAGGAAGTAACTCCAGGCCAAGTTTCTTCATTTGGGGTACCCCAAGTTTCTTCATTTGCCCTCCTTGGCTTGCCAAAAAGAACTTCCCATGCTCACTAAGAAAATGTTAGAAGTACCACTTGAAATTGCAAAATCAAATCTGAGCAAATAATGTTATAGTCTTACCGTGTAGTGTTATCTAAAATACCTAATCCATATATCTTCAAATTAATTCGTTTAAATATAACTTATTGGATTAAGAATTGAACAGTCAAAAAACAACCAGTAAAAAATTAGAAAGTTCAATTTTATGATGAATTAAAAGTCAAATAAATAAAAGGTTCAATGACTTACTTTGGAGGCCTAGTAAAGAGAAGATTGCTCAAAACATCTAGCATGACCTGAATGTGGCGCAAAGTTATTGTCACAGTAATAAAGGAGACATGAAGGAGAGTTCTTACATCCGCTTCACCTAGATTACGATGTCAAGAAGTTTATCAAATGTTTTACAAATTCCAAGCAATAGTTCTCAAAAATTAGTAGCAAGAAAATTTTTGAATGACACATAATAAGGATGATCAATATTCTCATGTACAATTATATTAGATAACGCTTGATAATACCATATCTTACTTTCAGATGTGCAGTTCAACCCATGTGCCTTGTATAACAAAGAACATCTAGCAAGGCATAAATATTGTTTCTAGTAAAGCACTAATTCTTTTTTACTTCGGTGAGCTTTCCAAAATCTTGGGCAACCACAAAAGTGCAACACTGGGATCAACATCTGTTGGTGCAACATAAGCCTAGACAAGTTGAAGGCATAAAAACCAATAATGTTATACCTGAACTAATTATAGATTGTAAAGCCCATGTCAAACTTCACAGATTGACAGATGAAATTTTCCAATTGGGATCGACGGACTTCCGGGGTCGAATGAGAAGGGAGATCTTTTAAAAAAAACCGGACCCGAAACCAATAATATTTCGGCCCCGAGGCCACGGCTTAAGGTTGCATACACTAACAAGCTAGGTGGCCTCTGTTGAACAAAATTTATCGATGCAATTTTCTGGACTTCTTTGAACAGAGTTCACATCAACACAGTGCAACTGTTCTGCAAAATAAATTGATTTCTATGTATCAAACACAAGCTGAGAATAAATATAAGATCTATTGTTATGTTAACTAGAAGCATATAGCTATAAATGAAAAGATGAAAAAAGCTTTGGTAAGGTAAATTTTTCATGAGCAATATATATTTATATGTTATCCATGTGTATCATATTATCCATTTAAAAATTTTAATATAAAAGATATTGAATTAGTTCCAAATTACAATCAGACAATATGATATGCAGAGATAATATAAATTTATTGATATCAACTACATACATTGTTTATCGACATTTTTTTAAGTTTCAAATGAGCAACATATCTGCTTATAGAAACAGCACTTGCATTGCACTTTTCTTTACCAGAATGCAATACCATTTGAATTACAAGGAATGAGAACTTATAAGGAACAGCACATTTCCTGGATTCCCATTCATAGATACATTGCTCACCGAACAGATTTCTCTCTGCCTTTACATGGATGAATATATATGAACTTATGATAGCGTCAGCTTTAATGAGCAATTTTATCATAAAATAAAAGGTATTTTTCAATGTGAAAGACATGAGTAGTGCATAGCAAAGTAAATATTCCTAGAGACCTATCCATGGATTGCTTCCATCAACAATAGACAGTGCCGATTTTTGCAAGATAGTAAAATTGATTTCTCATACCCATCATGATTGTTTGTGCCAAATTGCAAAAGATTTGGAGATTCTGTAGATGAGCAAAATATGCAATGAATAGTGCATAATACAAGTGAGAGAAAATACTTCTAAAAGGGAAATACAGAACAATGATTGTAACAGCAATGTTGAGGAATGCAGAGTAGCAGAATTTAAATCTACCTTCCGATCAAGCATATGCACGATCTTACAATCTACTTGGAACATGTTATATGTTGTATTATATGTGTAAGCAATCTTGTAACTTGTAAATTCAAGGAATAGAAAGGGCTGAATCGACCTTCTAATGTTCTTTGCAGTTTGTGCAACCAAAACATGCAATTTCATATTCCAAGAACAATTTGGGGATAGGATGGTATGAATACCGGGACTGTGTTCCAGATCATCTTGAAAGATTCAATGGTGATATGGGTAATAAAACATGGGACGTGATAGCTCGGACGCCAACCAAGGCACGACCCCATCCCGGGAAAACCGAGTTGTCCACAGGCCAACCCAGCTTCAGACGCTACCAGACGTACGACACTACGGAGGGACACATCACCAACAATAACCTTCCCTATAAATCCTCTGCATTCAGAGGAGAGAGGGGGGCGGGCTGGGAAGAACAGAAAAGGAGAAAAAGGAGAATCAACCAGCAATCAGGAGTTGAGCTCTCTTAGCCGTGCTCTCTTAGCTGCGTAACAACAGCCGAGCTCCCATCGCTGCAAGGCAGCAACCACGCTCTCTATCGCAGCATAGCAGCAGCCGAGCACCCACACTCAGTAAGCTGATAAAAAAATTGCAAACAGATTAGCTAGATTTATAAAACACTAATGGATAAACATTAAAAAAAGAATAGAGACTAAACTAAATTGGACAAGAATATTCACTAAAGCATTAGAACTATGAAAGTACAATAAGCATCAATCAAAACAATGCTTACCTGAATAAAAATCACATTCACTTAATGGCTGTGGTTGGTGCCCTCCTTGGCTTGCCAAAAAAGAACTTCCCATACTCACTAAGAAAATGTGAGAAGTACCACTTGAAATTGCGAAATCAAATATGAGCAAATAATGTTATAGTCTTACCGTGTAGGATTATCTAACATACCTAATGCATATATCTTCAAATTAATTCGTTTAAATATAACTTATTGGATTAAGAATTGAACAGTCAAAAAACAACCAGTAGCAAATTAGAAAGTTCAATTTTATGATGAATTAAAAAGTCAAATAAATAAAAGGTTCAATGACTTACTTTGGAGGCCTAGTAAAGAGAAGATTGCTCAAAACATCTAGCATGACCTGTGGCGCAAAGTCATTGTCACAGTAATAAAGGAGACATGAAGGAGAGTTCTTAAATCCGCTTCACCTGGATTCCGATGTCAAGAAGTTCAGCACATGTTTTACAAATTGCAAGCAATTGTTCTCAAAAATTAGTAGCAAGAAAATTTTCGAATGACACATAATAAGGATGATCAATATTCTCATGTACAATTATTTTGGATAACGCTTGATATTGCCATATCTTACTTTCAGATGTGCAGTTCCACCCTTGTGCCTTGTATAGCAAAGAACATCTGGCAAGGCATAAATATTGTTTCTAGTAAAGCACTAATTCTTTTTTACTTCGGTGAGCTTTGCAAAATCTTGGGCAGCCACTAAAGTGCAGCACTCGGATCAACATCTGTTGGCGCAACATAAGCCTAGACAAGTTCAAGGCATAAAAACCAATAATGTTATACCTGAACTAATTATAGATTGTAAAGCCCATGTCAAACTTCACAGATTGACTGATGAAAATTTTTAATTATGCAATTAAACACCACAGTTTTCTGGGTAAACTACAAGAATAACACTATAGACCTAGCATTTAATAGAATTACTATTACAAATGATAGGACAATCTTTATACCAAGGTATGCAATACCGACTGGTACCACCCATACCGGGCGGTATGTACCGGTCTGACAGGATACTGGTACGTGGACCGCCCGCTGCCGGTAAGTACGATTTTTTTATTTTGTAATAAAAAATAATTTTTTTATAAAAAAAAATATTTTTTTTGGTTTTTAAGGTTCGGGCAACGTCGCCGAGGGGACTTCTCGGGCGACGTCACCGAGAAGGAAGGTGACGCGCCCGTGCGGCAACGCTACCTCGACGACGTCGCCCGAGAAGGAAGGCGACGCTCCCGAGGCGACGTCACACAGGCAACGTCGTTTTTTCAATTTTTAATAGGAATTTTTTTTTACTTTTTGGGCGACTTCGCCCGTTGACATCTCGGGCGACATCGTCGAGAAAAAAAATATATACATATATCTATTTATATATATAATATTTAATAAATATTATTTATAATTATAAATATATATACCGAACAATATATAAACGCATCTGGGAGAAATATCGAAACTTCGGTACGATACGGTAGTGCAGACCTTGCTTTATACAGGGTATAACAGTCTGCCGACCTTTTCCAGTTTAAGAATTCCTTCAAAGAACAATTTCCAGTAAGTAAGAAACTAATGAGCTGCTTGTAAAATCATTCTCAGGACCCAGAAAGAGTCATAAAGGGTGCAAGCATAATGAAATGTTGACCGATTATTAAAAAATATAAAATTGTAGTAAACTAATAAATAGAGGAAAGATAATCGATGATGAAAGCCATACATTTCCTATTCTTGATCTCCTGATTGCTCAGATGGTTGTCATTTCTGCCTCCTGTGCATATAAAATAGTAATAATCACTAAAATAGTTAAAGAGCAGCACTTGATCGAGTCTATATAAAAAAGGCATAGAGCAAAGCAGCGAAACAAGAATAGGTAAATGACAAAAAAAAAGCAATTGTAAATCCATCCATCCATCTATCAAGCGTAATTGTTTAAGCATTCATAAAAAAAATCAAGAAAAAAGAATAGATAAATCCATCCAAAAGTAACTAGGAGGAGTTGCCACCCAACACCACACGCTTTATCATATGAACAATTCAAATTGATGTAATACAAATTAGTAATTACACTCTAAGATATTAGACACCATAACATACTCAGAATGTAGACATGACTCTGGCAATTCTATGTTCATCAAATCAATAGCAGTTGACATATAGGATTTGTACACAAAACAAAATAAATGGAAATGGATGAATATGCTTTGAAATTAAAACAAAAATGAGACCAATATGGCTCTACAATGTTATTTTGAAGGCCCACAAAGACGGCCCAATGCACAATGTGGCGGCCATTAGGAGTTTGCAGATGAATTGGTGAAACTGAACTGAACAAAGGCATTCAAATTATTTTCTTATGTTCTCTGAAACCAATCATCCTGGTCGTGGGGGTAGGAGCCTAAAGGCCCAAGATGAACCAATGTAACTATAAACTGAATAAAAAAGAAATACCAACATTATTATATATTACAAACTAGATAGAAAAAAAGAACCAAATTTTGTTTTAATTTAATACCTTTTTTCTATATGGTTTGGTTTAGTTCTGAATTTTCAAAATTGAACAAGTTCAGTTCAGTTTGAAAAAAATCGTATAAACAATTAAAAACAAACAGTCTGCATTTCCTTGTGAAGTTTTGATAGGTTAGATTTATTTTCCATGGGTGAAAGTGATCCGATATCATTTACAGGCATCTCAAGGGAGTGAAGATTTGCGTTATCGTGTAAAAGAATAATCAAGAACTCAATCAAACCACAAATAGCCTGCTCGATGGCTACAGAGCTTCCAGCAGCACCAGCAAACATATGTTTTGATACATATAAGGCCTTTGGAAAACGGCTTACAACGTCTGTTAGAAAGAAGGCAAGTGCATCAGCAGTACCAACCTAAGATATAAATCAACATAAACAACACAAACAACATCAAGGAATACAGTTCCACAACAAGAATATGTAGAACAGTTATGATGTTGGAGACAATTAATTACAGGTTTGGCAAAAAGAGCAAGGCCAGATCAATCATGAACCTAACTTGCTTTCACCATATTAAAATAACATCATAGATGAGAAACATAAACATATGAAATAAAGAAAAGTGAACTAGTGCACACAGCTCACACCAGTGTGAAGTCTAGAGAGTACCAATGTATGACTCAAAAGTTAAACATAACAATAAGCAATATCATGCTTAAAAATTTAAAGAATGACCACAGAGAGCAAAAATATGATTGCATACAATATAATTAATATATTTAACTAAAACGAACAGATTATTTGAATATATCTAGATACAAGTCAATTCAAACACTAGCATGAAATGACATATCAATTTCAAGTTCTTGTAACTGAAAAAATGATCACCAATAGCTTATTGACTTTTTGCCCCAATGAAAAGAACTAGCTACTTTTGTGCAGTGGCTACAGCATGCATAGATGGGTAAACCCCGATATGCAATAAATAAGAGACGAGTCTGCTGAATTAGGTAATTGGTTCCAAAACGATTACTATTGCACAAAATATGATTAAAAAGATACAGCATACGTAAGAAAAAAGAATGGTATTCCACTCAGTAACACATAAATTCAACTAGTACAATTATTCCTACAAATTAAAAAAAGGTGTAGATGAAAAAAAAAAACTACTTGACAGCACCTCACAAGTAAAATCTTTCAAATTCCTGACTTAAGCAGCCAAGACTCAAAAATCCCCCCTATAATTATATATATATATATATATATATATATATATATATATATATATATATATATATATATATATATGTGGCGACGTCGTTATTTTAATTTTAATATGCGACGTCGCTGAGGAAGGAAGAAAGAAGAGGAGTCGAAACTAGATTACTTGACCATTTAGATACTTGAATATGTTTTTGGTTCTCTTAGGTCTTAGCTGTAAATAAAAATGTCCAAGGCATATGAGATTTAAGAAGTCTTAAAACTGCAGTAGTCTAAGAATTCAGAATTAACCACAAGTTATGATCCGTTGATAAATCTCAGACCACAAAAGAAGTTTTAAAGCATGTTGTAGTTGCTACAACATAACACTGCATTTGATTACATCTTATGGGAACATGTCTCTGATCCTATCTCTCTCATTTTTTGTCAATTTCATTCTATAATGCTTAAACACCAAAGTATATTACCATCTTTAACAGCAAGATTGTATGCAAGTGAGTTTACAAATTATTTGGTATCGAGTCAATAAAAAAATTGCAACGATAAAGATGTTTTAGCATATGAAGCATGTATACCTGCGCAGTAGTGAATCATGCTAAGGCAAATAAGGTTTTAGGCATAACCATTCATAAAGAAAGGAGGGGAAAAAATCATTCATATAGTTTGGCGTTCCTCATGATTGAGAAATTAGAAGCCAACTCTGCCACGCAAGTTTATAGGGTCCACATTCATTACTAGATCACTAACGTTCGCTTAGTCTTACCATTGAGCAGATGGGTAAAGATGCAGAGAACAGATTATATAGCCCTAAAGCTAATGTTGACGTCTAATGGTAGAGAAAGAAGCAAGTAAAAAGAAAATTGCTATGGGCCAGTCGCTCACCACACAATTGCATTGGAAGGCAAGGCATTAATCTATCGTCATACCCTTGCAGCTAAAAGTTGCTCGTCCGAGGTCATTCTTGTGCAACTTCGGCCTGGGTGTGGACCGTTATTGTTCATTAAGAACACAGCGGTCCTCATCCAAAAACCAGAGACGGCAAATCCCAATGCTAATGACGAATCCAAAGAAACGGAGACGGAAGGTACAAAAGAAACCTTAATATAAAAAACCCCAATAACGACGAGAAATCAAAGAAACACAAAAGAAACCTTAATATACGGACCCCAAACACGTATGAGGAATTCAAGAAACAAAGATGGAAGATATCCAAAGAAATCTTTCGATCTTGGGCCCGGACCGAGTCGGAAAGATTTCCGACTATGCTGGCGATTATGCTCTCTCCACCGAGCAAAAGTCTCTGCCACAGAATGGGAGCCATTCCTCCCCCTGCGTACTTCCCTTACATCGAAAGAACGCAACCGAAGAATATATATGAAAAATCGCATCGGTGAAACCATGAATCCACTGCGAGAACATTAAACATTCGATCAAAACCTGACGAGAAATCAAGATTGCAAGGAACGCAAAAGAAGGAAAAGAAATACAGAAAGGGCTGACACATTAGTCGTCGAGATTGGCTAAAAAAATCCATCAAATTTAACCCGAAACAATCATTTTCTCAAGAAAACAAAAAAGAAGCACAGTCGATGAAACGCACCCAAGAACACGAAAGGAATCTAAAGAAGAGTGAAACAAGAAAAGGTAAAAATGAGGCCAGTGGTTGAGGAATAGCACCAGCTTGAGGTGGTTTTGGGACGGTGAGGTGGGAGAGCAGATCGAGCGTTCGAAGTGGAGGCGGGCGAACAGAGAGGCGGCGGGTGGACCCTCGCCCTCGCCCTCGCCCTCGCCGTCATTGGCGTTCGATGCCAACAATGCCTCGGACACGGGTGGCGGAATCAACCGTGTCCGAGGCATTGTTGGTACGCGAACGCCCCTGGCCGACGGAGTCGAGCCGAGCCGTGAGGAGCCGAGCCGAGCCGAGCGAGCGAGCGAGCCGAGCTGGCGAGCGAGCCGAGCCGAGCCGAGCGAGCGAGCCGAGCGCGAGCGAGCCGAGCCGAGCAAGCCGGCCGAGCCGAGCGCCGAGTCGGACAGACCGGTTACATCCGCCCCGCTTCGGACCGGGATGAACCTGCGGCCAGGCCCAGCCTCCGGCTCGGTCCGGCCCAACCGTTACAATTTTTGAACGGTCCTGCCCGGCACGACCGGCTCGACCGGCCCTGCTCGGCTCCGTTCGGCTCGGCTCGACCCTGCCCGGTTCGGCTCCGTTCGGCTCGGCTCCGTTCGGCTCGGCTCGGTCCGGCTCGGCTCGGCTCGATCGGGCTCGGCCCGGCCCGGTCCGAACCGGGTGGCCCTGTCCGACCCGGGTCCGGTCTGAATCGAGTGGCCTGGACCGAACCAGACCGTTCCAAAAATTTTGTGTATAATCTGTCGAGAAAGCATTTAAGTATATTTAAAAACCATATTTTATTGTATAAATTTTATTATTAAATAAACCAACCAATGTTCCGCTGTACAAGCACTCTCTTATCTCCCATTCTGAAATTGAGATGCAATCAAGACTTCCAACTGGAGATATAGCATCTCCATGTAATTGCTGCACTCTGACACTACCCATTGAACACTAAACAAAGCACAAATGATCTGCCTGAAAGGAGCTTCTGCCAACCATTAGAAAGTGGTATGTGATATTTTCCTGTTCTCCTGATAAAAAGAGAAACAACTCAACAAGAATCCACAAATTTTTTATTTCCTATTTAGTACCTCTGGTGTGTTCGGGTGAGCAGAATACAGAAAAGCTATCATCCAACGTAAATACAATTTTAACAACCTAGCAGGATCCGCTACTCAAGTGATACTTAGTATCTTGCTGTTTGATCATTAGGCATAATGCTTATCTAATGGCGGTGTGACAAGCCATCCTATAAATATCATCATTTGTATACTATGCAATATAATTTATAGAACCTAAAATTGTCCAAGAGAGATCCGACAAACTTATACTTCATGGAAGTCATCAAACATTACAAAAGGATGGCCCCAGGCCCTCATCATATATGAAATTCTCATTTCTCTCTAGAAGACATGTCTGCAGTATAATAATAATAGTAAAAAACTCAATATCATCTGTAATTCTAACAGAATTAGAAACCAAGAACAGAACATAGAATTAGTAATTCTAACAGAAAAATATTTGTCGGAAAGTCTTTTTTTTGCATAAGTGAAATTTTAATTAAGAATATTTGTTGGAAAGTTTATCAGGATAGTGACACAAAGAAAAAGAATAGATGTATTCTTAATACTGATCAAGCATTTGTAGCAACAATTGAAGAAAGACTATTTCATCCTCCAGATTACATAAATATCAAGTTTGATCTTGAGCAGGATGAAACTACAAAGTACAAAGAAACATAATGGATGTACCTCTTATTTTCTAAACACAAGGCTGAGATATCATATATGCCTCTTCCAGTAATAATTCTGTAGATAAATAATTTCAAAATTATAAAAAAATGTATGGACTAGTAGATAAGCAAATAATGTTAGGATGATTCAATTATTACAAGCAACTAAAGCTATCAATATCATGTGAGATCTGAGACTTCCCATATTGTGACAGCAAAACTAAAAGTGTGTAAATTTCTATTATCAAATGGTGGTCAAACTGTAAGAGGCAGCAGTTTCCAATATAAAAGCCTCATACCACATCGCTAAAGAGGAGGAGGCTCTTTTTCATTTCCAAGGCAACGACCAACTTTCCCCTACATATACTAACTTGACCTTCGGAGGGGTCGGGGGGGAAGCATCCCGACCCGACCTATATGCAGGATACGCGATCTTCGGAAAAGGGAACCTTCGGAGGAACCGCCTCGGCGCCCAAGGAGCCAACCACCCTCTTGATCCAGCCCTCCAACCGCGTCGGACCCCAAAGGCATCCCTATGTGACACTTGCATGTCCTGGGCCGAACCAAGCCGTGCCGGCTCAGCTACCACGGCATAAAGGTACAGTAACAATGTGTTTGTATGTGTATTGTGTGTGTTATGAGTTGTGTGTAATATATATGTTGTGTATGTGTTGTATATGTGTGAGTTGTGTGTGTATGTGTGTGTTATATATGTGTGAGTATAGTTGTGTATGTGTGTGGTGCATGTGTTGTGTGTGTTATGAGTTATGTGTGTGTAGTGTATAATGTGTAGTGTGTGTGTTGTGTTGTGTGCAATGTATGTGTTGTATGTGGTGTGTAGATAGTGTGTAGTGTGTAGTGTGTAACATGTAGTGTATTTGTATAGTGTGTGTGTTGAGTTAATGTGTAGTGTATGTGTATAGTGTGCAGCATGTAGTGTGTGTACAGTGTGTAGTGTATAGTATGTGTAGTATGTGTGTAGCGTGTGTTATGTAGTGTATGCAGTGTGTGTAATGTGTAGTATGCATGTAGTGTGTATTGTGCGTGTGTTATGAGTTATGTGTGTGTAGTGTAGTGTATAGTGTGCAGTGTGTGTGTTATGAGTTATGTGTGCAGTGTGTGTTGTATGTCACATATTAAAAAAAAAGTCACGTTGTCTCGTGCGACATCGCATGTGATTTTTTTTTAATATACAATGTCGCATGTAGTTTTTTTTTAATATACGGCATCATCTATATTTTTATTTTGATATCATTAATGCCTCAAATATTAGACTCACTTAGACTCACTTAATGAACAATATTGTAAGTTTTTGACAGCTTTCTTGTTGAAAGCATGCATGACGATAGTAGTATAGTTTTTTCCTACTAGAAGGAGGGTGCTACTGATCCAACATTTCTTTACTTTGCCTTGAAGAAAATTATGATCTAGTAGACATTCCTATGTTAGGAGACAAACTCCAAAAAACCAATCCACAAGATTACCATATTCTGCATTAGTATAAGACAAAACCTTGATTTTTTTCAGCAAAATTAGATTCATCTAACTTTCACCAAGATGCTTTTGTACAACTAATGTCCATAGGCATACCTCTTTGAAAGCATGTACTCTTTCTTACAAGTAACAGATGACACAAACTAAGATAGACAATATAGAGAAAAGATTGGCTCACTTTAACTAGTCGTGGATCTTTAACAAGTTCAGGACAAGAATCCATGTGCTTCTTCAAGTCTAAGTCAAGATATTCGAATACTAAATAAATCCTTTTCTCACTGTAGACTACATCCTGCAACCTGTTATGGCAATAGAATGATTAAAATCACCAGAAACTGAAGCTATTTTGAATTCAATGCCAGGAACAATTACGAAAAAAAAATTTCATCGTAATCACAGGTAAGAAGAAGCAACAGAAGAAAAAACAACAAATTGTTCTTATATACGAAGGTTCATTTTCAAGCCTTAATACAGGCCTTCATAGGTGCATAATTTAAACATTAGCAAATGCCAAAGATTTAGTGCCTTTAAATGGTTAGTCTGTAAAATCAAGTGATTAGGACAATACTTACATGAAATTTTAAGCAGTTACAATTGCAGCAATGACATAGACAACCAAAAGCAGATAATGCAACAAACAAACAAAGAATTCTTCCCTTATCGTATGCCCATACATCATCTGTAATAGCAGTCAAAAGGCGCAAAAGTCAAAACCGTCCATTTAAAAAACCATATACAGGCTGAACATTAAATGTTAATTTTTATTATGAACTTATGTCTTGGTGCACGTTTTGTATAATCAATTGCTCTCAGTTTGAGATTATCCCAAATGCTTTATGCTAGCCTGGTTCGTGGCACCGGGACCATATGAAATTGGCCAATCACATGATACAAGATTGCAGTCGATCTCACTGATTTTAGTCTGATTGTGGACAAACATCTGCAAGCACATGTACATGTCTCCGACAACATTGCCGTGGAATAATAAGTGCTGATAAATTTTAAGCACTTCTTAGAATCAAAGCAAGATGATATGACAATGACGAACCGTGAGAAAAAGCGATGCATCCAAAACTGCAAAATTATAAATGGATTCATTCTTTTCAACATATAGTAAGCACCTACCTACTGGGAGCGTAAACACAAAAGGGAAAAGTAAGCAATGTTACATTGGCACGATGCAGAAAGCAAGAGTTCGGACCAACACGAAATATCATCTTGTCTGTGAGCAAAGGCAATAAATGCATTTTTGTTTAACCATTCGTGACAATCAACCTCACATCAGGAATAATTTAACAGAAAATCACCAATAAAACAAACCAAAGAAAACAATGCCTAAACCAAAGTAGCTTGATGTCAAACTGAAGCATAAGCAGGGGGATGTTAATTTTATGACCTGTCAAATGTTAGTCATTTCCCCTCTCACCAGAGATTTGCTGCTTTCAATATTGGGTTGACCAATTGCACCTTTAGCCATCTATTCTATCGTAGAAGTACAAGTATCCCATGTCCTTTGGTGGATCGACTGAAGCCCTGACTTTGCTATCATTAAATATCACCCATCTTTCATCTTTATGCACATGGGCCACATAATGCCCACAGTGGGTAGAGGTCCCAATGTGGGTAACCAATGCCATAAGCTTGTATACTGCACAAAGTTTCAACACTTGTTTCATCAACAAATTGAAGTTCCATAGCATCTGATCTATGGGAAATCGGATCATCTATATCTGCATCGAGTGCCAATAAACAAGTTATTCACCAATTATTTTCTTGATAAGATAAAACAAAACTGGTTGCTATTCACATAATGGCCAAGTAAACTCGGTGTACAAAACTGGTTGCTATACACAAACCTGGATCATTCATGTGAGATAGCAACCAAGTCATTGTTTCGTCAACTCCAGCGTTTGCAGTGTTTATAGCAGCCTTCTGACAATGCAGA
This sequence comes from Musa beccarii, assembly GCA_024322285.1. NCBI lineage: Eukaryota > Viridiplantae > Streptophyta > Magnoliopsida > Zingiberales > Musaceae > Musa > Musa beccarii. Next base: position 79,275,389 of record CM044395.1, read on the forward strand.
TAATTAAAACCCATGGGTGCAAGCTTAGAAACAATGTCCTCACTGGCAACTAAATGGGTGTGTTAAACATCACCATGATGACCTACAAAACTTACCCATCAAATTATAAGCTACTGAAGAAAAGCTGAACAGACGATCCATTTTTTTGGAAACGCACAAACATGATGAGAATCTAAAAGATAAGCATTACCGACCTGTTTCTGGTAGTAGTTCTTCTCCTGGCTGCAAACCCTTGCCACACATGTGTGATGTCAATTACATCAGGAACATCAATATAAATATCTGCAATGCATATTGTAAACTATTATTGAACGACGTAGGAATCAAAAGGAAAAATTATCGTTATCGTTTCCTGATGCGATGACAATCATCTTGGGTATCTTGATGTCAAGAACCGATGCGATGACTACAATTCTTTGATTGCTCTTTTGAATGGATGAAGTACCCATATGAAGCTACCCAAGAGGAGCGGGAACGCATCAAGAACCGACATCAAACTACCCGCCAGACAGGCATCGCATCAAGAACAGACAAGAAGATCACCGATTAAGGAGATCGCCGAAGACAAACGTCGTCGAAGAAGGATAGAGACAGAAGCGGGTGGGAAAGAGAGGGTTACATAAAGCTACCAAAGAAAACAACAATCGCGCCGAGAACAGAAATCAAGCTCACCGATTGGAGATCGCCGCCGACGGACGTCGTCGAAGAAGGATAGGGAGGGTAAGATGAACTTTCTCGAGGAGGAGAGAGCGGAAGAAAGATTGCGTTCGATTATACACGGTGTCTGGTGACCGCCCATTTGGTTCGACAGGAGACCGGTGACCGGTCAAACCGGTTTACCGGTCACAGGTAACCTGTCAAACCGGTTTACCGGTAACAGGTGACCGGTCCAACCGGTTTACAAGCACCGGTGACGGGTCAAACTGGTATACCGGTAACCGGTCGAACCAAAAGTGTCAGATGAAATGAAATGAAATATATTTGATAAATATAGGATTTAAACTTGATGCATAGAAATGAAATATATTTATAAATCTAACCAAAAGTGTCAGATGAAATGAACATATCATATATCACAGACAAAATCGAATTAGTAGTTAAAAAGCACAAAAAAATCAAATAGAATACGTAGCTTCTATTACTCAACAAGAGATAACAAAAATAGTATAATTTGGAATCGAAAATAGGTATAAAATGTAATTACCAAACAAAGAAGGTAAACTAATACAAATTCGATAATAATATGCATTCAAGCATTTGGAACCAAGAAAATACAATTAGAAAATAATTCAAACATGAACAAATATCCTAAATATTAAACAGGAGTAATAAAAGAGAAAATAATTCAAACATGTGCGTGTAGTGTGTGGGTTGTTTATGAGTTATAGTATATATATATTATGTATGTTATATGTGTGTATTATGTAACGTTGTATATTAAAAAAAAAGCGACGTTGTATGCTGTTTTTTTTAATATACAACGTCGCATGGGATTTCCTTTTAATATGTGATATTTCATATATTTTTATTTTTGGTATCATCAATGTATCAAATATTAGATTCACCTAATGTGCAATACCGTAATATTTTTTTCAGATTTCTGTACTTTACATACGATGGTACTATAATGTTGCCTAATACAATGAAGATGTTATTGATCCAACATTTCTGTACTTTATATACGGTCAGAAGAAAATGATTACAATTATTATTATATATAATAATCAATATATAGTATATATAATAATCAATATATTATTACTGATTAATATGTTACAATATAATAATTGACGTTAGTATAGTTTTTGCTTATTAAAAGGAATGTGTTATTGATCTAACATTTCTGTACTTTGCCAATGTCAAAGAAGTGAATATAATTATTATTACATATAATTATAAATATATATTATACTAGGTATAAAATAGTAGTATAATAATATATAAAAATATTATAATATATTAGTATATTTATTAATTATTATGATACAATATAATAATTGATGGTACTATAGGTTTTGCCAAATACAAGGAAGGTATTATTGATCCAACATTTCTGTACTTTGCCAATGGTCAGAAGAAAACGAAGATAATTATTATTACATATAATAATAAATATATAGTAGGTTAGATATAAAATAGTATTATTATAATATATACTAATATTATACTATATGATTATATTTGTTGATTATTATATTATATTATAATATATGATGGTACTATAGTTATTGTCTAATACAAAGGTGTTATTGATCCAACATTTATGTACTTTGCCTACAGTTAGAAGAAATCGAAGATAATTATTATAACATATAATAATACATATATTATATATATATATATGTATAAAATAATATATAATAATTTAGAATATATTATTGTGTATAACATATTATTACATTCATTGATTATTATGTTACAATAGAATAATTAACGATGGTATAGTTTTTGCTTACTAAAAGGAAAGTGTTATTGATCTAACATTTTTGTACATTACCTATGATTAGAAAGAAGAGAATATAATTATTATTACATATATTAATAAATATATATTATATTAATAATTGGATAGGATTGGGTTAAAACAGCGGATGGAGACAAACTCATATCACACTCCCAACAGCAGATGGAGTGGCGTCCCTCACCCGCCAAAGTGGGGATGCGTTCCTCCCAACAGCGGATGGAGGAACCATACAGCCGTCACGTCTGGCGACACACTAATCCTCGAATGGAATCTCTCTTGCTACTCTTTGTAGGGAAATATAATCTCATATTAGTCATGTATATTCGGGATGAAACATCTTTTTTCAATAATATCAATAATACCAAATAGCTCCTAATTGACTTGAACCATAGTTAAATCGGTCTAATCAAACTCGATTCACTAGAATCTAATTGGAGACAAACTCATATAATAAAAAATATATATTATATTAATAATTGGATAGGATTGGGTTAAAACAGCAGATATAGACAAACTAATATGACACTCCCAACAACGGATGGAGTGACGTCCCTCACCCGCCATAATGGGGATGCGTTCCTCCCAACAGCGGATGGAGGAAACATCGAACCGTCACGTCTAGCGACACGCTAATACCCGAAGGGAATCGCCCTTGCTACTATTGGCAGGGAAATATAATCTCATACTAATTATGTATATTCAGGATGAAATAACACATTCAAAACATCTTTTTTCAAGAATATCAATAATACCAAATAGCCCATAATTAACTTAAACCCTAGTTAAATCCGTATAATCAAACTCGATTCACTAGAATCTAATTGGAGAAATCTCTAATCCTCATTGAACTGGTCTGGAACCACCATAATTTGGATTAGATTAGGTTCAATTTAGGTTAAACTAACTTGAAAAGTTAAATCAATTCGGAACTACCCTAAATAGATCTAGACTAATCAAGTCTGATTTAGTTAAATCAATATTTGGGCTCAAATCCAATAATTACATAATATTGGACTAGGTTGAGCCAACCCAAATATTGATCATGTGCATTGTACATGACTATACATGCATCACACCAGGTTGTGCCAACCTTAGCCCATGACTGCCCACATGGGTGTGGGCTGGCCTGCAAGATGTTTTAACCCAATCATATCCAATTTCATAATTTTGAATTACAATAATATATATTTACTACTGATAATAATACATCAAAATATAACAACATATTAAATAAATGATAGGATAGCTTAAACATAAGAAAATAATATTTTTAATTCAATAAGAACTAGAAATCATATGAATAATTTCAACATGATCAAATAATAACATTTCAAATCTAAAAAGGATAAAAATGTTAAATAACATATTCTAATAAAAATTATAACATAAGGATTAAGAATTTCTTTATTTTCTGAACTACTCATATTATATTTAAATTTGAATAAGATTAGAAGGTAATTGTAATAAAATGAAATAACATTCTTAGAAATCCGATATCATAAAACATATATAATTTATAATGTTAAAAAATAAAAACTATTAATTCAAACTAATATCAATCAAAAAAGTTTAAGATAGAATGTAAAAAAAAACTTACAATTTTTAGAAAAGTAGGGAGAACCTATGTTTTTTTAGAAGGGTGAAACTTATCATAAAACATATACAATTTAAAAATAAAAACTTTTAATTGAAACTAATATCAATCAAAAATTTTAAGATAGAATCTAAAAAAAACTTAAAATTTTTAGAAAAGTAAGGAGAACCTGTTTTTTTAGAAGGGTGAAACTTATTATTTCTCCCGATATTGAGTTTTGCTCGACGAGGAAGAAATCCGTCCCCTTAAATAGGAGGAGGTGAACCTCCATTAAAAGAAAGTTTCCTAAATTTTTGTATTATAAATTGATTTCATTTAATATACTAAAAATTATGATCACATCTTATTTGGAATGCTTATTAAGTATATCCTAATTCGTAATAGCAAACATGGAAATAGGATTATCTTTCCCTAATTTAAATCGGCATGTATGGAAATAATATTGAAATCTTAAATTAAATATTTGATTTGATTACATAATATGTTATACACATTAATATATTATAATATTATAATATATTATTTTATACATAACATAATATATGTTGATTATTATATGTAATAAAAATTAACTTAGCTTTATATTAGCCTAAATATAAAAATGTTGGATTAATAACACCTTACTTATATTAGACAAAAACTGTAGTTCGATCAAGAATTATATTGTAATATAATAATCAATAAATATAATAATATCAATAAAAATAATAATATAATAAATATAATAATATATTAATATTATTGTATACATAATATATTATATATTGATTAATATATATAATAATAATTATCTTCACTTTTTTTGCAAGAAGAAGATGACTATATATTTTTGTTTTGTGCACTAGTTCAACAAGAATCCTTTGATGCACAACAACTCCTAGTTAGTCTGAGGATAACCAACTTCTAGTTAGCTGTGCTAGCATGCATTACAAGTATTTCATAGTACAAACAATGTGAATTACTTCAGACAAATGTCCACCTCTCTTATCCACAAGTTGTTTCAGAAAACATCTTTCATTGGCAATATATATAAACTTCCATAATTTCCCCTCACTATTTCGAAAGTGATAACCTGTGCTACTAACCTTTGAATCAAGGATTTAAGTCTAGCCAATGCTGATAAAACAGGCAATTTTTTGTGGACATGCTTCCAGAAACAAGTCCCTTAGTACTGGGTTCAGTGTTGATGAGCAATACAAGCATTTCTTGTGTCCATAAGTTTTAATCCTAACTGGTTTGAGTAGACCTAAACTGAGTCGAATTAAATAAACCAACCAATGTTCCGTTGTACAAGCACTCTCTTATCTCCCATTCTGAAACTGAGATGCAAGCAAGACTTCCAACTGGAGATATAGCATCTCCATGTAATTGCTGCACTCTGACACTACCCATTGAACACTAAACAAATCACAAATGATCTGCCGGAAAGGAGCTTCTGTCAGCCATCAGAAAGTGGTATGTGATATTTTCCTGTTCTCCTGATAAAGAGAGAAACAACTCAACAAGAACCCACAAATTTTTTATTTCCTATTTAGTACCCCTGGTGTGTTCGGGTGAGCAGAATACAGAAAAGCTATCATCCAACGTAAATACAATTTTAACGACCTATCAGGATCCGCTACTCAAGTGATACTTAGTATCTTGCTGTTTGATCATTAGGTATAATGCTTATCTAATGGCGGTGTGACAAGCCATCCTATAAATATCATCATTTGTATACTATGCAATGTAATTTATAGAACATAAAATTGTCCAAGAGAGATCCGACAAACTTATACTTCATGGAAGTCATCAAACATTACAAAAGGATGGCCCCAGGCCCTCATCATTCTCATTTCTCTCTAGAAGACATGTCTGCAGTATAGTAATAATAGTAAAAAACTTCATATCATCTGTAATTCTAACAGAATTAGAAACCAAGAACAGAACATAGAATTAGTAATTCTAACAGAAAAATATTTGTCGGAAAGTCTTTTTTTTCCATAAGTGAAATTTTAATTAAGAATATTTGTTGGAAAGTTTATCAGGATAGTGACACAAAGAAAAAGAATAGATGTATTCTTAATACTGATCAAGCATTTGCAGCAACAATTGAAGAAAGACTATTTCATCCTCCAGATTACATAACTATCATGTTTGATCTTGAGCAGGATGAAACTACAAAGTACAAAGAAACATAATGGATGCACCTCTCATTTTCTGAACACAAGGCTGAGATATCATATATGCCTCTACCAGTAATAATCCTGTAGATAAACAATTTCAAAATTATAAAAAAATGTATGGACTAGTAGATAGGCAAATAATGTTAGGATGATTCAATTATTACAAGCAACTAAAGCTATCAATATCATGTGAGATCTGAGACTTCCCATATTGTGACAGCAAAACTAAAAGTGTGTAAGTTTCTATTATCAAATGGTGGTCAAACTTCACCCTAAGCAGTTTCCAATATAAAAGCCCCATACCACGTCGCTAAAGAGGAGGAGGCTCTTTTTCCTTTCCAAGGCAACGACCAACTTTCCCCTACATATACTAACTTGACCTTCGGAGGGGTCGGGGGGGAGCCATCCCGACCCGACCTGTATGCAGGATACGCGATCTTCGGAAAAGGGAACCTTCGGAGGAACCGCCTCGGCGCCCAAGGAGCCAACCACCCTCTTGGTCCAGCCCTCCAACCGCTTCGGACCCCAAAGGCGTCCCTGGGTGACACTTGCACGTCCTGGGCCGAACCAAGCCGTGCCGGCTCTGCTGCCACGGCATAAAGGTACAGTAACAATGTGTTTGTATGAGTATTATGTGTGTTATGAGTTGTGTGTAATATATATGTTGTGTATGTGTTGTATGTGTGAGTTGTGTGTGTATGTGTGTGTGTGTTGTATATGTGTGAGTATAGTTTTGTGTGTGTGTGGTGCATGTGTTGTGTGTGTTATGAGTTATGTGTGTGTAGTGTGTAGTGTGTGTGTTGTGTTGTGTTGTATTGTGTGTAGTGTATGTGTTGTATGTGGTGTGTAGATAGTGTGTAGTGTGTAGTGAGCGTGTTGTGTGTAGTGTGTAGCGTGTATTGTATTTGTGTAGTGTGTGTGTTGAGTTAATGTGTAGTGTATGTGTATAGTGTGTAGTGTGTGTGCAGTGTGTAGCGTATAGTATGTGTAGTATGTAGTGTGTAGTATGTGTGTAGCGTGTGTTGTGCGTAGTGTATGCAGTGTGTGTAGTATACGTGTAGTGTGTAGTGTGTAGTGTGCGTGTGTTATGAGTTATGTGTATGTAGTGTAGTGTATAGTGTGCAGTGTGTGTGTTGTGTTATGAGTTATGTGTGTGTTGTGTGTCACATATTAAAAAAAAAGTCATTTTGTCTCGTGCGACATCGCATGTGATTTTTTTTAATATACAATGTCGCATGTAGTTTTTTTTAATATACGGCGTCATCTATATTTTTATTTTGGTATCATTAATGCCTCAAATATTAGACTCACTTAATGAACAATATTGTAATATTTTTTACAGCTTTCTTGTTGAAAGCATGCATGACAATAGTAGTATGGTTTTTGCCTACTAGAAGGAGGGTGCTACTGATCCAACATTTCTTTACTTTGCCTTGAAGAAAATTATGATCTAGTTGAACTTATCTTTTATCCTTTTGCTCTTGAAGGACCTTTAAGAGTTTGTCCATGGTTGAATGTTTCTTCACTGTATAGTATAAATACTTTTTTGGAGTTTCTAGGTGTTTTATTTTTTTAATGAGCATTTACTTAAATGAGAACTGAATTTTTAGTTTTGCCTGCCAACCAGAGCATCATTGTTTGGAGTTTCTAGGTGTTTTATTTTTTAACTTAAATGAGAACTGAATTATAAATGAGAGCTCAATTTTTAGTTTTGCCTGCCAATGAGCATCATCTAGAGATGATGCTTGATTTACCATTACATGAATTTTTAGCACAGTATATAGGATTTTGTTAACATCACACTCTCAGGTTATATCTCACTGTGCTGCTGAAGCTGAAGTTTTACCTATGTAGATGTACCAAGTTTGAGCTTCTATTGAGATATGTTTGATGGCTGCTGCAACAGCATAACCATTCATGGTTGGTAACTCCAGTCTGATGGGGGAGATGACAGACTCTCTCCCAAATCACATGATTGGCTTCTAACATCACCAAATCTGAATAAAGAAATAGAACCACAAAAGTACAGTGATACATGTGCAAGAAAAAGTTATCCCCCAAAATCCTTCATGTAGGGAAATGTAATTATTTCCCTACAAGAAGCCATTCAAAGCAAAATGAGAATGCAGATTGCAAAAAAAAAAAACAAATAAGCATTAAGTACACTAAACTTAAATTAATAGATCAGCCAAACAACGTTCAGGCAGAAAAACAATCTAAAAATAGTGCTTATTACACTTACAGAAATCAGGTTATGTAGCTTAAGAATTTTTTGCTACAATGTGAGATGGGACAGCCAAACATGTGCTCAATCTCTGCAACGATTGAGATAAGTTAGTGGTTTGGCTTAGGCTATTTCACTATCATCACGGTGCAAAGCGCATGGTGTGCACAGTAATCACTCATGCTACCCAAGACAGTACTGCAGGAAGTATAAATGCAGTACAGATTAGTAGAGTTAAGAAATTGAGAATGAACAATTAACGCAATCATCTGGGTCTCTCACTTTTGCATATAAGATAAAAGAACTGGATTTGGTCAATCAATTTGCACTTTATTGCATATGTAATGTTAGTATGGTCCAAACACTCTTGGAAACTAAAACCCTTACAATTAGGTACAAACAAAATTTTCTCCCTTCAGTGTGCAAGTTTTCTAATTATATGATATCATTTGTGTCCCTTACAAGCTAAAGCATTGTTTAACAAATCATGGATGAACAACAAAGAAGAATATTTGCAATCGAGTAATTATAGATTAAGAAAAAGGCTGCCCATTTGAGATCATAAAGACTTAAGTATGGTCCTTTGTCTCACTCAAGTATTATGCTAAAATCGTGTCTTCTTTGGCCGGAATAAACCTATGTTGGTCAGTTCTCGGTGATGCAAAGCCAGAATTTAACTTCCAACTTTCTCATACAAATCCAAACAAGTCGTCGACAATATCCCAACCAAGTTTTAATACCAAGCAATCAGTTTCCAGTGCTATCAAAAAGCAACATGATGTTACATAGTGTGACCTAAAAATCATTAATCAAAGTGATATCATAAATGAGCATCAGTGTGACAAGTGTGCAGTGAACTGTACATTTTGCTATAACTATAACCTCCTCCCGAGTAATCTATGATCTCATTTCCCCTGAAAGGACTAGACCCCAGCTTCACAACGTGTCTCATTTCAAATAGGAATTTAAATGAATCCTTATTTATCGCTTCTAATGTTTACTAAACTATATTGAATTCTTGATTCTCGACGATTTAACATGAATTATTATTGCTGTCGGAACAAGTATTTGACGTAGTAACTGGAAGTGGAAGAAAAGGTATTATCCATGCATATTGATATGTATGTTCAATAAGAAAACAAAATGAAATCTTTAATCATTCTACTATTGTAGTCTAGTCTTAGTAGAATATTCTATTCTGGTAATTTATAGCCATATTATATAGTATAATAAGAAAAAAGAGTTATACCAAAAGGAGTACTTGATTTTAATATGGATACTATGATCCGTATTTAATTTAAATAAAAAGAAACTAGTTATCCTATTTGTTCATTTTTTATAGTAATTCCCTAACTCCTGAAATCGATTGATTGGAATCCAATATAATAGGGAAAACTTATGTTCATCGGAAGATACTCCTTACTTCGTATAGAACTGAAATAAAAATGACTAAGGTTATCTTTATTGGGTAATGAAATATTTTTAATAATATGTTTTAATAATATTATATGTTTTAATAGGTTTTTAATATATTTGAAAATGCTTTTTAAAAAACTATTCTACCAGGGAATAAGTATAGATAATGACTAAAAGGAACAATCTATTTTGAACAAAACAATACATGTCTTTCACATACAACGATAAAAATGGGTAACCCTTTTTGAATGGCAGTCCCCAAAAAGCGTACTTCTATGTCAAAAAAACGTATTCGTAAAAATATTTGGAAAAAAAAAGGATTTTTAGCTGCAGTAAAGGCTTTTTCCTTAGCGAAATCGGTTTCCACCGGACGTTCAAAAAGTTTTTTTGTGCAACAAACAAATAATAAAGTCTTGGAATAATCGGAATTGACATACCCCGAAGAACTTCAAATTTTTTAAGATGAACGATTCACATTAATTAATGTATTGAACTCCTCAACATCAATATGAGTTAGAGCTCTAGCTGTTGTAGTATGTAGATGTGGTATGTAGAATAAGGGTATGTATATCGAATTCTTAATATTTTTTTCTATCTACTTTTCACAATAGAAAAATATTTTTCTATTGTGAAAAGTAGAGTATGATTACGATAGAAATGCAAATTTTTTTGTTTCTTATATGCCTAACAAAAAACCTAATAAGTTTGGTAAATCTTACCATTATATATATAATGAAGAGTATTAATACTCTAATTTAATACTCTAATGATACTAAGGTGTTGAAATCATTAGAAAATTTAAAATTATTTTGATTTAGTGATGAAATTGTTATACATATGAAATCCTAGTTATTTAATCTTCTTCATTGAAAAAAAAAATATTTTTCATTTTTGTTTGAATCTATGAAATCAAATCGGATAAATAAAAAACGAATCAAAAAATAGAAAAGGGACAATTATTAGTTCTATACCTCGACCGACAACAAAACTATTGAGTTCTAACTGCTTTGGAAGAATTTAGTTTCTAGTACGTAAAAGTTTATTATTAAAACTAAACTTACAATGATCCCAACTAAAGATTCTTTTTTTGAATAGAGATTCAAATAGAAATTAAAATGAATCCTTATTTATTGCTTCTAATGTTTACTAAACTATATTGAATCCTTGATTCTCGACGATTCAACATGAATTGACTATTATTATTTCAAGTAAAGTATTATTCTATTTATCAATCACAGTGAGCTGTTTGATAGAGAAATGTATCGGGCATCTGACTATGTTCTCGAATGGTAAGCGTAGAAACTTGTTACCTTTTAATCGCTCCATATTCATGGATTCCCACAACCAATATTTCCGCATTGTGTTTTTCCACTGCCTCGCAGAGAACATTTGTAGCATCTCCTTCAACCACTTCAAACTCGACATCAGCCACCTGTACTTGAGAAAAAAAAAGCCATTAAACACAAGCATTCAATAGCAAACTCCTTATGATGACTACAAAAATATAATAATCTTTTGGTTGATATTCTCTGGTTGTCTGGATTACAACCCAGAAAACCTTATCGGCACACTAGCTAAAAAACATCATTTTGCATTTGATAAACTTCTAATTATTTGCCACTATACATCAGGTTGGGCCATGTTGACCAACAGAGAGAAGCACAATTAGATTGATTTAACACATCAAAAAGAATTATCTTCTTCCTAATGCTGTACTGACTATGCCCCATTATCTGCTAGCTACTTGCATGATTCCCAGTGATGTAAGCAAGAGCAATAAGAAAAATGTAATTATAAGATGATGGAATACAGTTATGATTAACCTGTTACAGAGTAAATTCATATTGCATAGTAAAGCCCTGTAAATAAAATATATTTTATATTGGATAAGAAATAGCTACTTGCTATATTTTATAATAAGTAATCTATGATCTCATTTCCCCACAGAGAACATTTCTTTTGCAGGTTAATCACTGACAAAAATTCCATTAAACACAAATTATAGAAAATAGCTATTTCTTATCCAATATAAAATATATTTTATTTATGAATTTTTAGGATTTTGTTAGAAATGCTCTCTGCGAGGAACCTGCAAAAGAAATAGCTACTTACTATATTTTATTTTATTTGGACACCGACAAAAGAAATCAAAAAGAGGAACATGCAATAATCCAAGGATAATAACGTTATCAACGCAAAGACGTGAGATTGGCAACAGCAAATGTTGGAAACATCAGGATTTTTCCAAGAAGAAGCAAAAGCAGTCGCATGTGCTTGCCAAACCAGCAAACTTCAACAACGAAACAACCACTAATTCACCCAATACCAGGCAAGGCCCAGTCACGATTGGCAAAATTAGCTAATCCTAACGAAGAATCGAGGACAACGAAGCTACCGAATTGGAAGTGCAGATCTCCTTGGCTTTCAAGATCACCCGCAACGATATCTTCCTCAGATCCAACTCCACACGGTAGCACGCAGCGGCTCCTGTGGTCGACAACACAAAGATCCAAAGAAATTGGACGTCTCTTGCAGGATTCTTGCTTGAGTTTAGGAACGAGTAACAAAAGAGACGTCGCCCGGGAAGATACGTTGCCCTTCAGGCTGCCCTCCTCCGCCTCGAGGAGGGAAGAGGTAGAAGAGGAGAAGGGGAGAGAGGTTTGCGCCCCTTCTCTCTCTGTCTCCGTCTCGATCTCGTCCTCTTTCCGAGCCTAACTGAGTTCGTGACTTGGATGAAAAGGACAGGGTATTAATTACGGATAGGGGCGGAGGAGGTTTAAACCGGTGGGCCGGTTCGGACCGGGCCCGATTCGGATCGGGCGGGTGTTTTGATTGCGGAAAGGGGCGGAAGAGGTTTAAACCGATGGACCGGTCCGAAACGGGTGGCCCGGTCCGAACCGACAGTCCGGTCCGGTCGAGACGGTCTTGTCCGGTACGGCTCGGTCCGACTGGGTCCTTACCATGATAAAGTGCATGCTCTTTGGTTGGCAACAAAAGTTGTGTTGAGATTAAGTAAAGACTAATGAAGACCTCCAAAGCAAGGAACATGATAACAGATCACAATTTATGCAAATGTTTAACCCATAACTCGGAGGAGATCTTTAAGCAAGAATGTGACTAACACAAGAAATTAGTGTGTTAGTTTCTCAACTAATCTTTATGCATCGTGTGCTTGCTTTCCCTCATGCGATGACGTGGGGCTTACCTAATTCAGGTGTGCAATAGTAATCGTTTTTAATCATATTTTTTTCTTACGTATGCTGTATCTCAACTAATCTATATATATATATATATATATATATATATATATATATATATATATATATATATATATATATATATATATATATATATATATATATATATATATATGTGTGTGTGTGTGTGTGTGTGCGGGCGACGTCGTTATTTTAATTTTAATATGCGACGTCGCTGAGGAAGGAAGAAAGAAGAGGAGTCGAAACTAGATTACTTGACCATTTAGATACTTGAATATGTTTTTGGTTCTCTTAGGTCTTAGCTGTAAATAAAAATGTCCAAGGCATATGAGATTTAAGAAGTCTTAAAACTGCAGTAGTCTAAGAATTCAGAATTAACCACAAGTTATGATCCGTTGATAAATCTCAGACCACAAAAGAAGTTTCTAAAGCATGTTGTAGTTGCTATAACATAACACTGCATTTGATTACATCATATGGGAACATGTCTCTGATCCTATCTCTCTCATTTTTTGTCAATTTCATTCTATAATGCTTAAACACCAAAGTATAGTACCATCTTTAACAGCAAGATGTTATGCAAGTGAGTTTACAAATTATTTGGTATCGAGTCAATAAAAAAATTGCAACAATAAAGATGTTTTAGCATATGAAGCATGTAGAATACTCTCACCCATAAAAGGATGTCAGGAACAAGTATTAGAACGAAAAGCAAGAGAGACAGGCTTAGATAAAGGGGTGTTAGAGACAAACTAGGCATTGTCGACATTAGTTCCAATCTTCTAGTATAGGTTTCCAGCCTTAGAAGCGGTATACCCATATCCTGTATTGCTAGTTCATAAAGAAAGGAGGTGAAAAAATCATTCATATAGTTTGGCGTTCCTCATGATTGAGAAATTAGAAGCCAACTCTGCCACGCAAGTTTATAGGGTCCACATTCATTACTAGATCACTAACGTTCGCATAGTCTTACCATTGAGCAGATGGGTAAAGATGAACAGATTATATAGCCCTAAAGCTAATGTTGACGTCTAATGGTAGAGAAAGAAGCAAGTAAAAAGAAAATTGCTATGGGCCAGTCGCTCACCACACAATTGCATTGGAAGGCAAGGCATTAAGCTATCGTCATGCCCTTGCAGCTAAAAGTTGCTCGTCGGAGGTCATTCTTGTGCAACTTCGGCCTGGGTGTGGACCGTTATTGTTCATTAAGAACACAGCGGTCCTCATCCAAAAACCAGAGACGGCAAATCCCAATGCTAATGACGAATCCAAAGAAACGGAGACGGAAGGTACAAAAGAAACCTTAATATAAAAAACCCCAATAACGACGAGAAATCAAAGAAACACAAAAGAAACCTTAATATACGGACCCCAAACACGTATGAGGAATTCAAGAAACAAAGATGGAAGATATCCAAAGAAATCTTTCGATCTTGGGACCGGACCGAGTCGGAAAGATTTCCGACTATCTTTGGCGATTATGCTCTCTCCACCGAGCAATAGTCTCGCCATGAATGAGAGCCATTCTCCCCCTGCGTACTTCCCTTACATCGAAAAACGAACGAACCGAAGAATATATATGAAAAATCGCATCGGTGAAACCATGAATCCACTGCGAGAACATTAAACATTCGATCAAAACCTGACGAGAAATCAAGATTACAAGGAACGCAAAAGAAGGAAAAGAAATACAAAAGGGTGACACATTAGTCGCCGAGATTGGCTAAAAATCCATCAAATTTAACCGAAACAACCATTTTCTCAAGAAACAAAAAGAAGCACATCGATGAAACGCACCCAAGAACACGAAAGGAATCTAAAGAAGAGTGAAACAAGAAAAGGTAAAAATGAGGCCGGGGTTGAGGAATAGCACCAGCTTGAGGTGGTTTTGGACGGTGAGGTGGGAGAGCGGATCGAGCGTTCGAAGTGGAGGCGGGCGGACCTCGCCCTCGCCCCGCCCCGCCGTTCGAAGTGGAGGCGGGCGCCCTCGCCCTCGCCCCGCTCGCCGTTCGAAGTGGAGGCGGCGGACCTCGCCCCGCCTCGCCCCGCCTCGCCCTCGTTCGAAGTGGAGGCGGCGGACCTCGCCCTCGCCCTCGCCGTTCGAAGTGGGAGAGCAGATCCGCCACCCGTGTCGAGGCATTGTTGGCACGCGAACGCCCAGCGACGGAGCCGAAAGCCGAAGCGAGCCGGACCGGACCGGCGAGGCGAGACGAGCCGGACCGAGCCGAAGCCGAGCGGCGGGCGAGCCGAGCGAGCGAGCGAGCCGAGCGGCCGGCGCCGAGCGAGCCGAGCGAAGCCGACCGAGTTGCTCTGTCCGCCGAGCCGGACTGGATGAACTGCGACCAGCCCGGCCCCGGCTCCCGCCGGCCGGATGAATTTTGAACGCGGCCTGCCGGCGACCTCCGGCTCGGTCCGCCCGCCCGGCCTGCTATAATTTTGACACGGCGGCCTGCCGCCACGACGGCCGGCTCGCCCGGCCGGCCGGCTCGACATCGCGGCCGGCTCGGCTCGGCTCGGCTCGGCGGCTTGATCGGATCGGCTCGGCTCGGCTGGCTCGGCTCGGCCCGGTCCGAACAAGGTGTCCCGATCCGGTCCAGACCGGGTGCCCCTGTCGAACCGGTCCGGCCTCGAACGAGTATTTTGCGATAATTTTGCGATAATTTTTAAAGTTCTTATGATTCTCCTTTTAAAATAAAAAAATGGTTTTAGCTGATTCCTTTTTAGCATATTTAATAGTAATTTTTTAGATAATTCAATTTACTCTCTATCAACCAAAAAAAAACCTTTGGCTGATTACTTTTCAGTTTATTTAATAGAAAATTCCATGTAATTTAAGTATCATTTCCTTTTCCATCTTTTTTTGAAAAACAATAAAATAAAAATTTCCATCAATCATTTCGTTTTGTTTCTGGTTGGTAGGAGAAATATTGAATCTAGTTGAAAAACTGGTTTAGTCACGATCATATACAGGAGCAAATGACTTAGAGGAAGCATGGTCGAAGAATTCCTTTTCAGCTTTTACTCAATTCTTGGCCCGTCTCCTTGTGCACGCACTTCCGCTGAAATGGATGAGCGAAACCATGACGCAGGTGTTTGACGAAAATAAAGCTGCAGACTGTTCCTGAGGAAAAAACTATTTGCCATGCAAAGGTACTTTTGCTACAAAACCGTAGGTCGATCGAAGCTGTAGCTGATCAACTTTGTGGCCCTTACCATGATAAAGTGCATGCTCTTTGGTTGGCAACAAAAGTTATGTTGAGATTAAGTAAAGACTAATAAAAACCTCCAACAAGGAACATGATAACAGCATCACAATTTATGCAGATGTTTAACCCATAACTCGGTGGAGATCTTTAAGTATAACCCAAACATATACTTCATGGAAGTCATCAAACATTACAAAAGGATGGCCCCAGGCCCTCATCATATATGAAATTCTCATTCTCTCTAGAAGACATGTCTACAGTATAGTAATAATAGTAAAAAACTCCATATCATCTGTAATTCTAACAAAATTAGAAACCAAGAATAGAATATAGAAATAGTAATTCTAACAGAAAAATATTTGTCGGAAAGTCTTTTTTTTCCATAAGTGAAATTTTAATTAAGAATATTTGTTGGAAAGTTTATCAGGATAGTGACACAAAGAAAAAGAATAGATGTATTCTTAATACTGATCAAGCATTTGCAGCAATAATTGAAGAAGGACTATTTCATCCTCCAGATTACATAACTATCAAGTTTGATCTTGAGTAGGATGAAACTACAAAGTACAAAGAAACATAATAGATGTACCTCTCATTTTCTGAACACAAGGCTGAGATATCATATATGCCTCTTCTAGTAATAATCCGATAAACAATTTCAAAATTATAAAAAAATGTATGGACTAGTAGATAGGCAAATAATGTTAGGATGATTCCATTATTACAAGCAACTAAAGCTATCAATATCATGTGAGATCTGAGACTTCCCATATTATGACAGCAAAACTAAACGTGTATAAGTTTCTATTATCAAATGGTGGTCAAACTGTAAGAGGCAGCAGTTTCCAATATAAAAGTCTCATACCACGTCGCTAAAGAGGAGGAGGCTCTTTTTCCTTTCCAAGGCAACGACCAACTTTCCCCTACATATACTAACTTGACCTTCGGAGGGGTCGGGGGGGGGAGCCATCCCGACCCGACCTATATGCAGGATACGCGATCTTCGGAAAAGGAAACCTTCGGAGGAACCGCCTCGACGCCCAAGGAGCCAACCACCCTCTTGGTCCAGCCCTCCAATCGCTTCGGACCCCAAAGGTGTCCCTAGGTGACACTTGCACGTCCTGGGCCGAACCAAGCCGTGCCGGCTCAGCTGCCACGGCATAAAGGTATAGTAAGAATGTGTTTGTATGTGTATTGTGTGTGTTATGAGTTGTGTAATATATATGTTGTGTATGTGTTGTATATGTGTGAGTTGTGTGTGTATGTGTGTGTGTTGTATATGTATGAGTATAGTTGTGTGTGTGTGGTGCATGTGTTGTGTGTGTTATGAGTTATGTGTGTGTAGTGTATAGTGTGCAGTGCGTGTGTTGTGTTGTGTGTAGTGTATGTGTTGTATGTGGTGTGTAGATAGTGTGTAGTGTGTAGTGAGCGTGTTGTGTGTAGTGTGTAGCATGTAGTGTATTTGTGTAGTGTGTGTGTTGAGTTAATGTGTAGTGTAAGTGTATAGTATGTAGCGTGTAGTGTGTGTACAGTGTGTAGTGTATAGTATGTGTAGTATGTGTGTAGCGTGTGTTGTGTAGTATATGCAGTGTGTGTAATGTGTAGTATGCGTGTAGTGTGTATTGTGCGTGTGTTATGAGTTATGTGTGTGTAGTGTAGTGTATAGTGTGCAGTGTGTGTGTTATGAGTTATGTGTGTAGTGTGTGTTGTATGTCACATATTAAAAAAAAAGTAACGTTGTCTCGTGCGACATCGCATGTGATTTTTTTTTAATATACAATGTCGCATGTAGTTTTTTTTAATATACGGCGTCATCTATATTTTTATTTTGGTATCATTAATGCCTCAAATATTAGACTCACTTAATGAACAATATTGTAAGTTTTTGACAGCTTTCTTGTTGTAAGCATGCATGACGATAGTAGTATAGTTTTTGCCTACTAGAAGGAGGGTGCTACTGATCCAACATTTCTTTAATTTACCTTGAAGAAAATTATGATCAAATTGAACTTATCTTTTATCCTTTTGCTCTTGAAGGACCTTTAAGAGTTTGTCCATGGTTGAATGTTTCTTCACTATATAGTATAAATGCTTTTTTGGAGTTTCTAGGTGTTTTATTTTTTTAATGAGCATTTACTTAAATGAGAACTGAATTTTTAGTTTTGCCTGCCAACCAGAGCATCATTGTTTGGAGTTTCTAGGTGTTTTATTTTTTAACTTAAATGAGAACTGAATTATAAATGAGAGCTCAATTTTTAGTTTTGTTTGCCAATGAGCATCATCTAGAGATGATGCTTGATTTACCATTACATGAATTTTTAGCACAGTATATAGGATTTTGTTAACATCACACTCTCAGGTTATATCTCACGGTGCTGCTGAAGCTGAAGTTTTACCTATGTAGATGTACCAAGTTTGAGCTTCTATTGAGATATATTTGATGGCTGCTGCAGCAGCATAACCATTCCTGGTTGGTACCTCTAGTCTGATGGGGGAGATGACAGACTCTCTCCCAAATCACATGATTGGCTTCTAACATCACCAAATCTGAATAAAGAAATAGAACCACAAAAGTACAGTGATACATAACCATTTTGTTTTTGAATGGCTTCTTGTAGGAAATAATTACATTTCCTACATGAAGGATTTTGGGGATAACTTTTTCTTGCACACTAAAAATAGTGCTTATTACACTTACAGAAATCAGGTTATGTAGCTTAAGAATTTTTTGCTACAATGTGAGATGGGACAGCCAAACATGTGCTCAATCTCTGCAATGATTGAGATAAGTTAGTGGTTTGGCTTAGGCTTTTTCACTATCATCACGGTGCAAAGCGCATGGTGTGTACAGTAATCACTCACGCTACCCAAGACAGTACTGCAGGAAGTATAAATGCAGTACAGATTAGTAGAGTTAAGAAATTGAGAATGAACAATTAACGCAATCATCTGGGTCTCTCACTTTTGCATATAAGATAAAAGAGTTGGATTTGCTCAGTCAATTTGCACTTTATTACACATGTAATGTAAGTATGGGTCCAAACACTCTTGGAAACTAAAACCCTTACAATTAGGTACAAACAAAATTTTCTCCCTTTTGTGTGCAAGTTTTCTAATTATATGATATCATTTGTGTCCCTTACAAGCTAAAGCATTGTTTAACAAATCATGAATGAACAACAAAGAAGAATATTTGCAATCGAGTAATTATAGATTAAGAAAGAGGCTGCCCATTTGAGATCATAAAGACTTAAGTATGGTCCTTTGTCTCACTCAAGTATTATGCTAAAATCGTGTCTTCTTTGGCCGGAATAAACCTATGTTGGTCAGTTCTCGGTGATGCAAAGCCAGAATTTAACTTCCAACTTTCTCATACAAATCCAAACAAGTCGTCGACAATATCCCAACCAAGCTTTAATACCAAACAATCAGTTTCCAGTGCTATCAAAAAGCAACATGATGTTACATAGTGTGACCTAAAAATCATTAATCTATGATCTCATTTCCGCTGAAAGGACTAGACCCCAGCTTCACGACGTGTCTCATTTCAAATAGGAATTTAAATGAATCCTTATTTATCGCTTCTAATGTTCACTAAACTATATTGAATTCTTGATTCTCGACGATTTAACATGAATTATTATTGTTGTCGGAACAAGTAGAAGTCCAAATCCTATTGACGTAGTAACTGGAAGTGGAAGAAAAGGTATTATCCATACATATTGATATGTATATTCAATAAGAAAACAAAATGAAATCTTTAATCATTCTACTATTGTAGTCTAGTCTTAGTAGAATATTCTATTCTGGTAATTTAACGTCATATTATATAATATAATAAGAAAATAGAGTTATACCAAAAGGAGTACTTGATTTTAATATGGATACTATGATCCGTATTTAATTTAAATAAAAATGACCTATTTATCCTATTTGTTCATTTTTTATAATAATTCCCTATCTCCTGAAATCGATTGATTGGAATCCAATATAATAGGAAAAACTTATGTTCATCGGAAGATACTCCTTACTTCGTATAGAACTGAAATAAAAATGACTAAGGTTATCTTTATTGGGTAATGAAATATTTTTAATAATATGTTTTAATAATATTATATATTTTAATAGGCTTTTTAATATATTTGAAAATGCTTTTTAAAAAACTATTCTACCAGGGAATAAGTATAGATAATGACTTAAAGGAACAATCTATTTTGAACAAAACAATACATTTCTTTCACATACAACAATAAAAAGTGGTAATCCTTTTGAAATGACAGTCCCCAAAAAGCATTCTTCTATGTCAAAAAAACGTATTCGTAAAAATATTTGGAAAAAAAAGGATTTTTAGCTGCAGTATAGGCTTCGTCCTTGGCAAAATCGATTTCCACCGGGCGTTCAAAAAGTTTTTTTGTGCAACAAACAAATAATAAAGTCTTGGAATAATCGGAATTGACATATCCCGAAGAACTTTAAATTTTTTAAGATGAATGATTCACATTAATTAATGTATTGAACTCCTCAACATCAATATAAGTTAGAACTAGCTGTTGTAGTATGTAGATGTGGTATGTAGAATAAGGGTATGTATATCGAATTCTGAATATTTTTTTCTATCTACTTTTCACAATAGAAAAATATTTTTTCTATTGTGAAAAGTAGAGTATGATTACGATAGAAATGAAAATTCTTTTGGTTCTTATATGCCTAACAAAAAACCTAATTAGTTTGGTAAATCTTACCATTATATATATAATGAAGAGTATTAATACTCTAATGATACTAAGGTGTCGAAATCGTTAGAAAATATCAAATTCATTTGATTTAGTGATGAAATTGTTATACATATGAAATCCTAGTTATTTAATCTTCTTCATTGAAAAAAAAATATTTTTCATTTTTGTTTGAATCTACAACAATTATAATGACAGATAGCAAAGGCAGCATTTGTTTTAGACATCCAATATCTCCAAACAAAACTGGAATTTCTAGCAATTATTATAGCTTTCCAGAGAGACAAACTTGCCTATCAGGGGATCGCGGTAAGTAAATTCATGGAGCGCCATCCGAGCAGCAACCTTACTGTTTAGAAAGTTATTAGTGCTGCCTGTATCGATGAGAATGGTGATCGGTTGTTGTTTGAGCAGGCCTCCAACTTTCATCGTTTGCGGATTTGAGTAGCCGGCTAGCGCATGTACCATAAAGTCGACCGATTGTGGCTCTTCTTCCACATCTTCATCCTCATGTTCAAGACTCTCTTCTAGCTGTTCACTGATCTCTTCTTCCACTAGTTCAATCACAAGAAGTCTCCCCTTTTTACAGCGATGCTCGCGGCTCGTCACAATGCCAACATAACCCCTTAGCAGATCGGTCTCGAAGCTCTTCTCTTGTCAACCTTTTTGGTGCAGGAGCTCGGTTGACAGTAGGCAAGGCTGAGGGCTTTAATATTTCTGGTCGGGGAGCAACCCTAGTCCTCCGGGCTTCATGGTTCAATCGCTCCTCCTGAAGTCGTGCGAAAGATATGGCTGCCATAAGCGTGTACGGTTGTCGCGCTTTAACTTCTCCCCGGATCTCCGGCTTCAAGCCCTCAATAAATGTCCCCAATAACTATTTTTCAGACCAATCATGAGTTTGATTAGATAACCTTTCAAACCTAGTTTGATATTCCTGGATGGTGGAGGTTTGTCGGATCTTTGCTAGTTGTCCGTCGATGTTCTCGTAATCGGTTGGTCCGAAACGGATCAGCAGTCCTTCTTTGAATTATCGCCATGAGAGGACTCCATGAGTATGTTCAAACCAATCAAACCATTGTATGGAATCTCCTTCAAGATGTATAGCTGCAATTTCTACCATAGATGCATCTGCGGTTTTGTGGTACCGAAAATATCGCTCCGCGCGCGAGATCCAACCAATCGGGTCTCCTTCTTCCCATCTAGGGAAGTCCACCCTCATGCGTGGATAGTGAGGATCGGTCATAGAGCCTCCCCTCTCTTGGAGGTCATCTCTTCGATTAGAGCTCTCCCCTTGATGTGATTTCTTTGGGCTCGGTGGTCGACCCAAACTAAGTTCGGCAAAGAGAGTCCGAATCTTCTCCTCCATTCGTGTCTCAAAGGCTTCGAATTTAGCATCAATTGCCTCCTCGGATGCCATAGCATATGTCTCCAAATCTGTAATATTAAGATCTCTCTTTTGTTGCTGGGTTAAAGGCATGAATTATTTGAGGGAAGTGGTGGCCGAAAGGGTTTGTGGATTGGTGGATGTAGGCTGCGGTTTAGGCTTGTTTTGTGGCTGTTTTGGGTGCTGTTTGGGGCTGCGATTTGATGGAGTTTTGGGCTGAGATGGTAGTGGATGAAGGTTAGGGAAGAATGTTTTAGATCTATGGTAGCTCACAGCAAAGATTTGACAAAAATCAGTAGAAATTGCTGCCTATGTGCGCTATCTCATAAGAGCAGAATTATCGTCGAAGAAATAGCGGTTTCTCGACGAAATTTCCAGCGAAAACTCAGGGGTTTGAGGAGGGGGTTTGATAGTAGAATCTTAGTTTAGATAGCAACAAGGATAACAAATTGGATCAAGAAATTTCGGCAGCAAAGTAGTAAAGAAATCGGTGCAAGTTGCGATAGCAGAATTCTCGTCAAAAAAATTTCAGCAGTTTGTGACGAGAGATTGCAGCAACACACAAATTTTTTTTTTGTGATGAATTCCACAATAGATCAATCACGGATAGGAGCCAAGATGATCTATGAGGTGCACAAAAAATTTCGTTCAAAAAGGATAACAATTAGATCGGTTAAAGGCAGCAACACGCGGCTGAAATTTTCTACAGCAATCCTTCGTTCGCAAGGATGGTAACTTTTGCGACGCAAAGAATTTGCAGCAAGGGATCGATAGAAAAACTTCTTTTTGATATTTTAGATGAAAAATTGCAGCAGCAAAAGGTATTGGTGGTAGAAAAATACCAGATCTCTGATGCAATTGGAGGTGGCGACAGTAGATCGATTTGATCTACGTCAGGAGATGACGGTGGAGATGATGACGTCAAGAGCAATTGTGGGAATTGCTTGGCTGATGGTGGGCGGCAGAGATGGCAGCAAAAGCAGCAAGATCACTGCTCTGATACCAGATGATAGAACCCCAGAGGAATTCTATCGAGATTGATCTTTGAGGGGGATCAACCCTTGGAACGCTATAGGGGTTCCACCCTCCAAGTAGCCTAGTAGCTGCAATTCTTAATTGATCTTTCTTATTCCAAAGAGGTGGAGGCTACAAGCTTATATAGAGCTCCAAACCCTAACCCTAGGGGCTACTTCCTAAGTGAACTACCCAATTTGCCCTCAACCTTAGCGGGCCGGCCCAGTAACAAGGGGGGGGGCGGCTAAGAAGCCCAAAGACCCAAATATAAACCCTAGCCTCTCTTCTTTATAGGATAGAGGTGGCTAGGTGGGGTTTATTATATTCTCACAGGGTTTTTATTAGCTGCTACATGGTTGAGTAGGACCTAACCCTGCTAGGGTCCTATCACTTCCCAAGGTACGAGTGAAGAAAAAATTTATTTGCTTTCACACATTGGTTGTGGGAAGGCTGTATGAAAAAGTTCAATTATACAATTGACTTAAGTTCTTAGTAGTCATTCTATAATCTATTATTCTGACAATTCAATTGACTATGGAATCTGTTACCTTAAGACAACAAGATATCACTTACTAAATGAATAGGCTCCTCATTAGATATGACAATGAGCCGAGTTTGATGTGCTACTAGATGATCTTTTGGCTTCAAGCCCTATATGATATTCTCTGAACGACGTCCTTACGGTTTCAGTACTTTGTTCTGAATGATTGTTACATTCTCAATCTGCTGCTTGTGGCTCAGTGTCAATATCACTACACTGTGATTTTGTGTTTGCCAGTGCAATTCCTGATGGTGTCTGCATTTAGGCTTGCATGTGTGTCGTGTGACGTGTGTAATGTGTGTGTGCACATATTGACATGCATAATAAAAAACAGAGCATGTCAATGTTCTTTTGCAACCAAGTAGAAAACAGAGCATCTCATATTTATGTGTATGTGCAAGTTTAAAATGGGTACCGAATTAATTTTCTTAAACTGCATGTAATTTTTTTTTTTTTACAAAGAGGCAAAGTCTACGGGCCATGTGTAGCGTGATTCGAAAAGCCACAATTACGGGGCCCATCAAGCAGCTGGTTGTATGGGCAAGCCACAATTACGGGCCCATCAACGAGACCGAGCAAGCAGCAGGTTGTATGGGCCCATCATAGCTCTGGGTTCCGGTCACCACCGGTGAATGTAACAAATTCGGGTTTCAAGGGTTTGAGGACCAAAAAAATCTTTTTTGGGCCTCTTTATCGTCCGTTCTGCTAGCGGTAAGTCCATCGGACGGTCATCGTAAGCAAGCGTGCTTCGTGGACCTGTTCAACTCGAGCTAATGGGTATATGATCCGGCCCAACTTGTTTTAAACCAGTCGGAACCCTACACCGGTGACGGAGGAGCGGGTTGAGCGCATCGGCCGCGGCACGACGTTGGGCGGACCGAGCTAGTTGAGGAGGAGAAGCGGCCGCAAGAGCAGGACGATGGAGGAGCGGGTTGAGCGCATCGGCTGGCGACGACGTTGGGCTGGACCGAGCTAGTTGAGGAGGAAGGCGGTCGCAAGAGCAGGACGACGGAGGAGCGGGTTGAGCGCATTGGCTGGCGACGACGTTGGGCTGGACCGAGCTAGTTGAGGAGGAAGGCGACCGCAAGAGCAGGACGAGGAAGTGGAAGATTTGGGTTCGACATCGGTTCTATTAGGATTTTGTTCCTTCTCGGTCAGCTCCTTGTCCCTGCACAGACAGCGTTCCCCTTCCTTCCGACCTTTCTTCCTTCTTCATTCATCCTTCTCATCGTGTTCGTTTCCATTCCTCTTCCTTGCCAACCTTCCTCATTTCATCCTTCTTCCGCTTTTCCTCGCTTGGCTCTCTTCGTGTCTTTAACCGGTGGCCACAAGGACACAACCAAAGATAGCATGCATCTTTGATCGCCCAATAGAGGAGAGGTGTGAGGCGGATCAATCGCGGGGAGAGAGGAAGGGAGCGACTGTCCGTCGGCCCTGCTCGCTTTAAGCTAATATTGGAACACACACAGCCTTGAAGCCACGCTGTAACCCAATGCTTGTGACATGCCTAGTCGCATGGAGCGCCACCGATGACACCAACAAAGATCGCGGGCGATGGAGACCATGTCCCATGAGGCTCAGAGGAGTGAAGTGGTGATGATGATGTACAAAAAAAACTTTTGATGTCTTCTCAGTCATCGGAGGATGATAATAGAAAAGGTGTCAAACTTCTCATTCCTCCTCTTTAACATCTTGCAAGTCTGGAGTCACTTGACATTGGATATCAAGTATCGATCCGGGCCTCCTCTTGAATCGTGATGCCACCGACCATCGGGTAACCGTTGAAAGTAACCTACCACATCCTTCTTTATAGTGGCACTTCCGCTTCCTCCTTCCACTTACACACATATAACACACACACACTTATAACACAACACAACACACATATAACACAATACATACACAAACACAACACACATATAACACACACACACACATATAACACATACACACACAAACACAACACACATATAACACACACACAAACACAATACATACACAAACACAACACATATATAACACACACACATATAACACATACACACACAAACACAACACACATATAACACACACACACAAAAACAATACATACACATATAACACACACATACACACACACACACACATAACACACACACACAAACACAATACATACACACACATATATAACACACACACACACATATAACACACACACACACACACAAACACAACACACATATAACACACACACACAAACACAATAATACATACACAAACACAACACACATATAACACACACACACATATAACACATACACACACATAACACACACACACACACACACACACACAAATACACACACACACAAACAAACATACACAAAACACATAACACACACACAAACACATACACATACACACACAAATACATATATACACATATACACACACACACACAACACACATATAACACAATACATACAAACATAACACACATATAACACACACACAAACACACACACATAAACACACACACACAAACACAATACATACACACACACACACAACAAACTACACATAATACTCATAACACATCTACAATCAAACACAATACACACACATCACACAAATAATATACACACACATAACACACACACATATACATACACAAGCACAACACACATATAACACAATACATACACAAACATAACACACATATAACACACACACACAAACACAATACACATATAACACACACACACAAACACAATACATACACATATAACACACACACAACAAACTACACATAATACTCATAACACATCTACAATCAAACACAATACACACACATCACACAAATAATATACACAAACATAACACACACACACATATACATACACAAACACAACACACATATACATACACAAACACAACACATACATAACACACACACACAAACACAATACACATATAACACACACACACAAACACAATACATACACATATAACACACACAACAAACTACACACAATACTCATAACACACCTACAATCAAACACAATACACACACATCACACAAATAATATACACACACATAACACACACACACACATATATTTTGTATATACAAAACACCCACACCCACATATAACATATACAACATATACACACACATATATCGTACACATAACACACCCACACAACACACACATAATACAAATAACACAACATACACACATAACATGTATGTGTGTGTTGCTTTCCGAGGACGCTGTTGCTGTTATTGGTAGAAGAATGAGGTGGAACCACCACCACGGCCATGTCAACATGAACAACAAAGAGAACATACACACACAATAACACACATATGCACATATAACAAATACACACTACACATACATAACAATCAATGCACACTCACTACACACATAACACATAATACACATACACATACACACAACACACACTAAACACATATATAACACACACACACATATAATACATACACACACAAACACAACACACATATAACACACACACAAAAATAATACATACACATATAACACATACACACACAAACACAATACATACACAAACACAACACACATATAACACACACATATAACACATACACACACAAATACAACACACATATAACACACACACAAACACAATACATACACATATATAACACACACACATATAACACATACACACACAAACACAATACACATATAACACACACACACAAAAACAATATATACACATATAACACACACACAACAAACTACACAAAACACTCATAACACACCTACAATCAAACACAATACACATACATCACACAAATAATATATACACACATAACACACACACATATACATACACAAGCACAACACACATATAACACAATACATACACAAACACAACACACATATAGCACATACACACACAACACATATATAACACAATACATACACAAACACAACACACATATAACACACTCACACACACAAGCACAACACACATAATACACACACACAAACACAATACATACACATATAACACACACACACAAACACAATACATACACATATAACACACACAACAAACTACACACAACACTCATAACACACCTACAATCAAACACAATACACATATATCACACAAATAATATACAGACACACATATACATACACAACACAACACACATATACACATACACAAACACAATACATACACAAACACAACACACATATAAAACAAACACACATATAACATATACACACACATAAGACACACACACACACAAACACAATACATACACATATAACACACACAACACTCATAACACACCTACAATCAAACACAATACACACACATCACACAAATAATATACACAAATATAACACACACACATATACATACACAAATACAACACACACATAACACACACACACAAACACAATACACATATAACACACACACACAAACACAATACATACACATATAACACACACACAACAAACTACACACAATACTCATAACACACCTACAATCAAACACAATACACACACATCACACAAATAATATACACACACATAACACACACACACACATATATTTTGTATATACAAAACGCCCACACCCACATATAACATATACAACACATACATACACATATATCGTACACATAACACACCCACACAACACACACATAATACAAATAACACAACATACACACACATAACATGTATGTGTGTGTGTTGCCTTCATGACTTGTCTGTTATTGGGAGAAGAATGAGGTGGAACCACCACCACGGCCATGTCAACATGAACAACAAAGAGAACATACACATACAATAACACACATACGCACATATAACAAATACACACTACACATACATAGCAATCAATGCACACTCACTACACACACATAACACATACTACACATACACATACACAACACACACTAAACACATACAATAAAGAGAACTCATAATAATACACTACACACACATAACACTTACACACACAACAAACATACGATATCAATCAAGCATCTGAATTCCGATGCTTGATTGATAGGCCGTTCGATCAAGCATCTGAATTCAAGCTCAGGTAAGATTTGATTCTTACCTGGTACTATGCCATCAGTATGTGGGGAATCAGATGAAGCATGGATGATTATGTTCTGGATCGTCACGTTGCTGCATCACAGACATGAGTAAATATCCATAGATGCATACAAATCCTCAACATTTCTTGACAAATTTAAACACAAATGGTTTTAGAACACACCTGGAATAGACTGGATGAATGCTCCAGGCAGGGGGATTCAAAAAGGTTAAGTTTGAAACCATAATGTCACTAGAACTCACAAGTTCAAGAAGATGAGGACGACTGTAGTTCAAGGTATGGGAACGAAACTATTCCCACCAAACAGATGCTTGGTTGATTGATAACGTAATATCGTAATTCAGATGCTTGATTGATATCGTAATGGATCTGTTGTGTCCATCAACCTTCCTGTAGTCCATCAAGTCTTCAGTAGTAACCGTGCCGTAAGAATCCCACATACGTGCCCATTAGCAAGGATTCGGCCTCAAACTGGAAGATATGTGCCACCAGAAGTTGTTGCTGTCCGAGTTCCACTATTACATCTTTCAAATTTCCAAATAAATGATTGGCCTGAGCTTTCTGCCAAAAGCTACGCCATTATGGTCCTAATGCTCCCTTCAGACAGTGCAAGAAAATGGCACATACATGAACTGGAGCTTGTTGAGGTGGTCGCCGATCAGGTAACTACCAGTTTCTAGCATTGAAGTCCTGCTCTGGATCTCATATTTGCTTTGGCAGGTTTATACAAATAATTTGGGCATCCTTTTAAATTTTCATAATTTTTGAATGAACTTGGGTGATGTTTCGGAGATGTGGTGATTCTAGTTAGTATGAGCGTGAACATGTTTTGATTCTCTACTAGTATGAGTGCAAGTATGCTATGAAATTTTGCTAGTTCTATTTTATGTTCATGCCAATCACCATCATTGTTTGTTTATGTATGGTAGTACCAGAAATATACTGAGTAAATTACTATGCCACTTGTATCATTGATCATATGAAATATATGCACTGAGGTCAGACCTATACTGGTTACCAATTAAGAACTTGATATCTGCTGGTTATTGATATTTAAAGCTGCCAATGCATTGTTTGTTATTTATTGGGCTTTCGCTGTGCATCAGTGGATGATGGTAATTCTATGACACTTTATAAAAAGATCTAACGACGTACTTGATATTGAAGGCCAGTTTTATTTGTTTTGGCCTCGAAGATATAAATAAGTGTTAAAGACAGATAGCTTAAGTTTCCTTTTCGAAAGACAAAATTTAGCTATTGTATGCTACAGTTGGTAATAAATAGTGCATCATAATTTATCCCTTAACTGGGCAATATGAAGTATGACTTGTTGGCTGTGTCACTCCAAGTTCTAATGTTGAACTATAAGTTTCTAATGATCATTGGTAAGGTTGTTAATGTTTAAAGAAACAAGCTATTGGACTTACCATTCCATTCATTTAGTTCTGAAGGAAAGAAAATCAAGGACTCATTGAATTTTTTGATCCATTTTCATGATTACTGAAGCTAAGATTTTACTATGTGATAACATATATTCTATAAGATTGTTAGACATACATAGTATTCCATTCTTCCATGGCTGTATTTTGTTGTCGAGGCTGTTATTTCATGGTTCTTTAATGTAAATAAAATGTGCTGAAGTGATTTCTTGTTACTTTTTTTCTCTTGTTGTGGCACTCTTGTAGTGGTTTCGGTCTAAAGAATCGTCATTAACAGTCATCAAGGATAATTTGAGGGTACTTTTCTTAGAAATCCTTATACAAGTGGTATAATTGTTATGTGTTCACACAAGAATACTTTATTTAGTGTCACTCTCACAATGACACAGTTTGAATAATTGAAATTATGGTTTTCTTTTAGCTTGAGAAAATGAGTTGAATATAGAGCTCTTACCAAGTGCTTGTTGGAGTCATATGATTCGCAGCATTCCAGTCCTCGTTAGGTTTAGGTTTCAGACTTTTTCATAGAGCTGATTATTTCTTGACTTTACTGGAGGATTACCTATGTTCATCTCATTTTTCTCTATCTATACACACACACGCACACCTAGTGCTAGATCTATGGCTGCAGCACTGATAACTAGGTGTTGAAGTGTTCCTTGACAGCTCAATATATCGCAATAAGCTCAGGGGTCCAAATGTGTGGCCAACATGTTTTTCTTTTTGCTTTTTTATTGTTCATGGAATTAGGCCATGAAACATTGCTTTAATCTCTTTTGTAATTAATTTTTACTCATTAATAAAATGGATCATTGGATGAATAGAAATAGTCATCCCATACTTGTGTTCATCTTCAACCGCGCCTTTGGTGATATTTTATTACATAAACATTATGGGTGACCTAGCTGACCATTGATTGAATGCTTTAGGTTTTATAACCTTGCTTATATAAGATGAACTATGGAGAGGGAGCATTGTGATCTTGAAGAACATCGGTCAGTCATTTGAAGTTATAAAATTCTTATTTCTTATACGAACTAGTGAAATATGTCATCCTAAACATTTCCTATTTGACCATGTAATAGATTTGCTTGATACTAAGTGGTTCTATGTGCACTTATCTTGTGAGCTATGAGGGCTTATCTAAGTTTTCTTATTTTTATTTTTATTTTTTTACAAAGAGGCAAAGTCTACGGGGCCATGTGTAGCAGATTCGAAAGGCCACAATTACGGGGCCCATCAAGTATTGGTTGTATGGGCAGGCCACAACCATCGCCCATCAACGAGACCGAAAGCAAGCAGCAGGTTGTATGGGCCCATCATAGCTCTGGGTTCCGGTCACCACCGGTGAATGTAACAAATTCGGGTTTCAAGGGTTTGAGGACCAAAAAAATCTTTTTTGGGCCTCTTTGTCGTCCGTTCTGCTAGCGGTAAGTCCACCGGACGGTCATCGTAAGCAAGCGTGCTTCGTGGACCTGTTCAACTCGAGCTAATGGGTATACGATCCGGCCCAACTTGTTTTAAACCAGTCGGAACCCTACACCGGTGACGGAGGAGCGGGTTGAGCGCATCGGCTGGCGACGACGTTGGGCTGGACCGAGCTAGTTGAGGAGGAAGGCGGCTGCAAGAGCAGGACGACGGAGGAGCGGGTTGAGCGCATCGGCTGGCGACGACGTTGGGCTGGACCGAGCTAGTTGAGGAGGAAGGCGACCGCAAGAGCAGGACGAGGAAGTGGAAGATTTGGGTTCGACATCGGTTCTATTAGGATTTTGTTCCCTCTCGGTCAGCTCCTTGTCCCTGTACGGACAACGTTCCCCTTCCTTCCGACCTTTCTTCCTTCTCATCGTGTTCGTTTCCATTCCTCTTCCTTGCCAACCTTCCTCATTTCATCCTTCTTCCACTTTTCCCTGCTTCAGCTCCTTCTGTGTCTTACACCGATGGCCACAAGGACACAACCAGCATAGCATTCATACTGCATTAGCCAACAGATCAATCGCGGGGAAAGAGGAAGGGAGCGGCTGTCCGTTGGCTCGGCTCGCTTTAGCTAATATTGGAACACACAGCCTTGAAGCCACGCCAGAATCCAATGCACGTGACATGCCTAGTCGCATGGAGCGCCACCGGACAGACACCAACAAAGACGGCGACGGAGACCATGTCCCATGAGGCCTGCAGAGGAGTGAAGTGGTGATGATGATGTACATAAAAAAAAAACTTTTTGATGTCTTCTCAGGTCATCTGGAGGATGATAATAGAAAAGGTGTCAATCTTCTCATTCCTCCTCTTTTACATCTTGCAAGTCTGGAGTCACTTGGCATTGGATATCAAGTATCGATCCGGGCCTCCTCTTGAATCGTGATGCCACCGACCATCGGGTAACCGTTGAAAGTAACCTACCACGTCCTTCTTTATAGTGGCAGTTCCGCTTCCTCCTTCCACTTACACACATATAACACACACACCCTTATAACACAACACAACACACATATAACACACACACATATACACACACAAACACAACACACATATAACACAATACATACACAAACACAACACACATATAACACACTCACACACACAAACACAACACACATAACACACACAAACACAATACATACACATATAACACACACACAACAAACTACACACAACACTCATAACACACCAACAATCAAACACAATATACATACATCACACAAATAATATACACACACATAACACACACACACACTCACATATAATCATACACAAGCACAACACATATATAAACACACACATATAACATACACACAAACACAATACATACACAAACACAACACACATATAACACACAAACACAATACATACACATATAACACACACAACAAATTACACACAACACTCATAACACATCTACAATCAAACACAATACACACACATCACACAAATAATATACACACACATAACACACACACACATACACAAGCACAACACACATATAACACACACACATATAACACAACACACACATAACATATACACACACAAATACAACACACATATAACACACACACACACAAACACAATACATACACAAACACACACACATATAACACATACACACACAAACACAACACACATATAACACACACACAAACACAATACATACACATATAACACACACAACAAATTACACACAACACTCATAACACACCTACAATCAAACACAATACACACACATCACACAAATAATATACACACACAACACACACACATATACATACACAAGCACAACACACATATAATACACACACATATAACACAATACACATAACACAACACAACACACATATACACACAACATACATATACACACAACACACACACATACACATACACAACACAAATAACACATACACACAACACACACACATACACAACAAACATTCACAATACGCACACATACACAACACACACACAACACATATACAATATATACACACAACACACACAACACACATACACAACACAACACAACATATACATACACAAACAACACACACACAAATACAACATATACACACAACACACATGCATACAACACACACACACACAATACACATATATACACACACAACACACACAATATTTATAACACAACACTCATACACACAACACACATAACATTCACAACACACACACATACAATACACACACAACAACAAGACACAACACATACACAATACACACTCAACACATAACACAACACAACACATACACACACAACACACATACATATATACAAACATAAAACACATGCAGAATTCACAACACACAACACACACATACACACAATACACAACACACACATACACACAACACACACACATACACATATACACAACACAAACAACACATACACACAACACACACACATACACAACAAACATTCACAATACACACATACACACACACACACAAAACACATATACAATACACACACACACACACACACACACATACACACACATATACATACACAACACACACACACACAACACACATGCATACAACACACACACACACACAATACACATATATACACACACAACACAACATTTATAACACAACACACATAACATTCACAACACACACATACACACAACACACAACATTTATAACACAACACATATAACATACACACAACACACACACATACAATACACACAAAACAACAAGACACAACACATACATAATACACACACAACACATACACACACAACACAAATACATATATACAAACATAAAACACATGCAGAATTCACAACACACAACATACATATACACACAACACACACACATACACATATACACAACACAAATAACACATACACACAACACACACACATACACAACAAACATTCACAATACACACACATACACACACACACAACACATATACACACATACATACAACACACATACACAACACAACACAAAATACACATACACAAACAACACACACAAATACAACACACACAACACATACACACATACACAACACACACACACACACACAACATTTATAACACAACACAAACACACAACACACATAACATTCACAACACACACACATACAATACACACACAAACAACACACAACACATACACAACACACACAAACACATAACACAACACATACACACACAACACACACATACACACATACATATATACAAACATAAAACACATGCAGAATTCACACACACACACATACACACACACACACACACACATATACACAACACAAACACACACAAACAACATACACACATACACAAACACACATACACAACACAATCACACACACACACACACACACACACACAACACATATACAATACATACATACAACACACACAACAAACATACACACAACACAACACACATGCATACAACACACACACACACACTCACAACACAACACTCATACACACAACACACACACATACAATACACACACAACAACAACACACAACATTTACACATATACACAACACAAACAACACATACACACAACACACACACATACACAACAAACACACACACACACACATACACAACACACACACACAACACACATATATACACACATAACATTTATAACACAACACTCATACACACAACACATACAATACACACACAATAACAAGACACAACACAAACACAATACACACACAACACATAACATAACACATACACATACACACACAAAACACAACACAACACACAACACATATATTCACAACACACACATACACACAACACACACACACATAACACACACAACAACAAGACAACACATACACAATACACACACACACATAACACAAAACAAAACACATAAACATATTCACATACATATATACAAACATAAAACACAATTCACAACACACATAACATTCACAAACACACACAACACACACATACAATACACACACAACACACACACAACACATATACAATACACACACACACATAACACAACACACATACACAAACATAAAACACATACACACACACACATAACATTCACAACACACACATACACACAACACACACACATACAATACACACACAACAACAAGACACAACACATACACAATACACACAACACATAACACAACACACATACATATATACTATGTGATACACAACACATAACACAACACAACACATAACACAACACATACACAACACACACACAACATATACACATAACACAACACATACACAACACACACACAACACATATATAATACATATATACAACACACACAACACACATACACAACACAACACAACATATACATACACAAACAACACACACACAAATACAACATATACACAACACACACACATACACAACAAACATTCACAATATACACACATACACAACACACACACAACACATATACAATACATACATACAACACACACAACAAACATACACAACACAACACAACATATACATACACAAACAACACACACACAAATACAACACATACACACAACACAACACACATGCATACAACACACACACACACACTCACAACACAACATTTATAACACAACACTCATACACACAACACATAACATTCACAACACACACACATGCAATACACACACAACAAGACACAACACATACATAATACACACACAACACATAACACAACACAACACAAACACATATACACAACACACACACATACACAATAAACATTCACAATACATACACATACACAACACACGCACAACACATATACAATACATACATACAACACACACAACAAACATACACAACACAACACAACATATACATACACAAACAACACACACACAAATACAACACATACACACAACACAACACACATGCATACAACACACACACACACAACACACATATATACACACATAACATTTATAACACAACACTCATACACACAACACATACAATACACACACAATAACAAGACACAACACAAAAACAATACACACACAACACATAACATAACACAACACATACACACACAATACACATACATATATACAAACACAAAACACATGCAGAATTCACAACACACAACACACATAATATTCACAACACACACATACACACAACACACACACATACAATACACACACAACAACAAGACAACACATACACAATACACACACAACACATAACACAAAACAAAACACATAAACATATTCACATACATATATACAAACATAAAACACATATAGAATTCACAACACACAACACACATAACATTCACAAAACACACAACACACACATACAATACACACACAACAACAAGACACAACACATATACAATACACACACAACACATAACACAACACACATACATATATACAAACATAAAACATATACTAAGTCACACACACAACACACACACATACACATTCACAACACACACACATACAATACACACACAACAACAAGACACAACACATACACAATACACACACAACACATAACACAACACAACATTTACACACAACACACATACATATATACAAACATAAAAGACATGCAGAATTCATAACACACAACACACACATACACACAACACACACACATACACATATACACAACACAAACAACACATACACACAACACACACACATACACAACAAACATTCACAATACACACATACACAAGACACACAACACACAGACATACACAACAAACATTCACAATACACACACATACACAAGACACACACACACACACAACACATATACAATACATACATACAACACACACAACACATATACACAACACAACATAACTTATACATACACATAAACACACACAAATACAACACATACACACATGCATACAACACACACACACAACACACATATACACAACAAACATACACAACATATACATACACAAACAACACACACACAAATACAACACATACACACAACACAACACAATGCATACAACACACACACACACTCACAATACAACACTCATACACACAACACACACACATACAATACACACACAACACAAGACACAACACATAACACAACACAACACATACACATATACACAACACAAACAATACATACACACAACACACACACAAACACAACAAACATTCACAATACACACATACACAACACACGCACAACACATATACAATACATACATACAATACACATACACAACATATACATACACAAACAACACACACACAAATACAACACATACACACAACACAACACACATGCATACAACACACACACACACACTCACAACACAACACTCATACACACAACACACACACATACAATACACACACAACAACAAGACACAACACAACACAAACACAACACATAACACAATACACACACATACACAACACACACAACACGCACACAACACATATACACACATATATACACACAACACACACACAACACATATACAATACATACATACAACACACACAACACACATACACACACACACACACAACATATACATATACAAACAACACACACACAAATACAACACATGCATACACACACACACACAACACACATATATACACACACAACATACATAACATTTATAACACAACACTCATATACACAACACACATAACATTCACAACACACACACATACAATACACACACAACCACAAGACACAACACATAACACAACACACATACATATATACAAACATAAAACACATACAGAAGTCACAACACACAACACATAACATTCACAACACACACATATACACAACACACACACATATAATACACACACAACAACAAGACACAACACATACACAATACACACACAACACATAACACAACACAACATATACACACACAACACACATACATATATACAAACATAATACACATGTAGAATTCATAACACACAACACACACATACACACAACACACACACATACACATATACACAACACAAACAACACACACACACACATACACAACAAACATTCATAATACACACATACACAACACACATACACAATACAATACATACAACACACACAACACATATGCACAACACAACGCAACATATACATACACAAATAACACACACACAAATACAACACATACACACATGCATACAACACACACACACACAACACACATATATATCACACAACACACACAACATTTATAACACAACACTCATACACACAATACACATAACATTCACAACACACACACATACAATACACACACAACAACAAGACACAACACATACACAATATACACACAACACATAATACATCACAACACATAAACACACATACATATATACAAACACAAAACACATGCAAAATTCACAACACACAACACACATGACATTCACAACACACATATACACAACACACACACATACAATACACACACAACAACAAGACACAACACATACACAACACATAACACAACACAACACATACACACACATACACACATACACAACACACATACACACACATACATAACAAACAAACATTCACAATACACACACATACATAAGACACACAACACACACACAACACATATACAATACATACATACAACACACACAACACATATACACAACACAACGCAACATACATACATACACAAATAACACATACACACATGCACACAATACAACACACACACACAACACACATATATATACACACAACACACACAACATTTATAACACAACACTCATACACACAATACACATAACATTCACACACACACACACATACAATACACACACAACAACAAGACACAACACATACACAATATACACACAACACATAATACATCACAACACATAAACACACAACACACATACATATATATAAACACAAAACACATGCAAAATTCACAACACACAACAAACATATACACATAACAACAAGACACAACACATACACAATACACACACACACACATAACACAACACAACACATACACACACATACACATATACACACATACACAACACACACATACATACACAATAAACATTCACAATACACACACACATACATAAGACACACAACACACACACAACACATATATAATAATACATACATACAACACACACAACACATATGCACAACACAACGCAACATATACATACACAAATAACACACACACAAATACAACACATACACACATGCATACAACACACACACACACACAACACACATATATATACACACAACACACACAACATTTATAACACAACACTCATACACACAATACACATAACATTCACAACACACACACATACAATACACACACAACAACAAGACACAACACATACACAATATACACACAACACATAATACATCACAACACATAAACACACAACACACATACATATATACAAACACAAAACACATGCAAAATTCACAACACACAACACACATGACATTCACAACACCCATATACACACACACACACATACAATACACACACAACAACAAGACACAACACATACACAATACACACAACACATAACACACAACACAACACATACACATATACACAACACAAACAATACATACACACACACAACACACACACATACACAACAAACATTCACAATACACACACAACACACACACAACACATATACAATACATACATACATAAA
The DNA here is from genome assembly GCA_024322285.1 of Musa beccarii. Classification (NCBI taxonomy): domain Eukaryota; kingdom Viridiplantae; phylum Streptophyta; class Magnoliopsida; order Zingiberales; family Musaceae; genus Musa; species Musa beccarii. The sequence goes on from CM044395.1 coordinate 79,316,138, forward strand.
CACACAACACACATACACAACACAACACAACATATACACACACAAACAACACACACACAAATACACACACACACACAACACAACACACACATAACACAACACACACACACACTCACAACACAACACTCATACACACAACACACACACATACAATACACACACAACAACAAGACACAACACAACACATACACAACACATAACACAATACACACACATACACAACACACAACACACACAACACATATACACACATATATACACACAACACACACACAACACAATACAATACATACATACATACAACACACACACACACATACACAACACAACACAACATACATACATAAACACACACACACACAAATACAAACACATGCATACACACACACACAACACACATATATACACACACAACACATAACATTTATAACACAACACTCATATACACAACACACATAACATTCACAACACACACACATACAATACACACACAACCACAAGACACAACACATATACCATACACACACAACACATAACACAACACACATACATATATACAAACATAAAAACACACATAAGTCGCAACACACAACACAACATTCACAACACACACATACACACAACACACACACACATATAATACACACACAACAACAAGACACAACACATACACACACACACACAACACATAATACAACACAACATATACACACACAACACACATACATATATACAAACATAAAACACATGTAGAATTCATAACACACACACACACACACATACACATATACACAACACAAACAACACATACACACACACACACATACACAACAAACATTCACAATACACACACATACACAAGACACACAACACACACACAACACATATACACATACATACATACACACACACAACACATATACACACACAACACATAACATATACATACACAAATAACACACACACAAATACAACACATACAACACATACACACACACACACACACACACACACATATACACACATATATACACACACAACACACACAACATTTATAACACAACACTCATACACACAATGCATATAACATTCACAACACACACACATGCAATACACACACAACAACAAGACACAACACATACACAATATACACACAACACATAACACATCACAACACATAAACACACAACACACATACATATATACAAACACAAAACATATACAAAATTCACAACACACATGACATTCACAACACACATACACACACACACACACACATACAATACACACACAACAACAAGACACAACACATACACAATACACAACACAACACATAACACAAAACAACACACACAAACACATACACATACATATATATAAACATAAAACACATACAGAATTCACAACACACAACACATATAACATTCACAACACACACATACACACAACACACACACATACAATACACACACAACAACATGACACAACACATACACAATACACACATAATACATAACACAACACTACACACATACTTATATACAAACATAAAACACACGTGGGAAAAGAATAGGTATCACAACGCAACAAAAGGGCAAAGCTCCCGACTCTGTATCTTGATCATTAATCCATGCTTATACAATAGAAATTATAATGGGTTGCAATAAAATTGCAATCTCAACTCAAAGCTCCCATCTTCTAGCTTAGAAAGATCCAAAACATCATTGATAAGTGATGCCAAGATTGCTACTTTTAACACGCTTGCACATCACACACGTTGTACAGTAAAAGTTAGCCTGGTTCATCATACAACGAGGATGATAGAGCTATAATTGCATGCATTGGAGTCCGCATTTCGTGGTTCATGACAAATAGAAAATCATTCATGCAAGCACGAATAGCCATCTCGGCCTCCCGACAATGAATCTAGAACAACATTTTGCTCCATAAGTAAGCCACACACATTGACGCTTCTAAAATCGCAACACACATACAAAGTGCAACGCATATACACGGATGACATCAAATCCAAAAGAAAATTAACTGATTGCACATTCCGGACACACAATTGAACATATTATGGAAACTTGAACAACACAAGATATATATTATTAATCGAACCCACAAGATCACTTTCCAAAAATGGTGTTAACCACGCAAAAGATAATTTATAGACACACATTAGCACACAACATGATTTAAATGGGTGCACGAGCACACAAACAGGCGCACGAGGTGATGCGAGGCGACCGACACCTCAACAGGAACACAGGTGATGCGCTTCAATGACGTCTCGTCACAACACACACAAACACATGACGCTAGGTGCCTCGGGCAAGTGCCTAGTTCAAATGGTTGAACACGAACACAGATTTTCAAGTCCTGGTTTAACACGACAAATCCCCTTCACAACACAACAACACACCAATACATACGCACACACAACCCAGCGGCCACACACAAGCGCCATACCTCGGCGGCGGGCACACGGACAAAGGACACTCTGTAACACACATAATAGGTCCAACAAACATCTTGAGAAGAACCCAAGTCGGATGAAGGCGGTTCAGGCTGCACAATCAACGAATCTCAAGCACAAAGGAGTCCCTATCAAGACACGGATCATGGAGCGGGACACAAATACACACACACACATACAACACATACACACAACACACATGCATACAACACACACACACAACACACATATATACACACACAACATTTATAACACAACACTCATACACCACACAAACACATACACATACATATATACAAACATAAAACACACAGAAACACAACACACAACACACACATACAATATACACACACACACATACACACACAAAGACAACATATATACACTCAACACACAAACACACTACACACATACACAATACATACACATAACACAACATATACACACACAACACAACACACACACATACACACGTAGATGATCCTGGATATCATCTCATCATTGGATGTCACCTCATTCTTATAAAGCAAAAAAAAAGCATCAAATTATCTACTGTGTAATTGTTGCACATTTCACATAGCAACATTGTGCCTCGCAAGTTGCACTAAAAGATGAGAGAAAAAGTTAAACAACATCCAAATGGGAAAGATGAGACATAAATTCAAAACATCAATAAGCTTGGTTTGCCTAAAGATCAAAAAAAAAAAATAGAATAATTAAAAGCGGATTAGCGTCGGAGTTTCCAACTAGTTTGACAAGTTAGTATATTTCGAAAGGAGTCCCTAAGTTTTGAAGCGAAGACGTTGGACTGCAGAATTCATGGTGATGCTAGTTAAAGCAAGCAGTGTTCCCACGTATCTTTCTCGAGAAATAATTCGATAGATCCGGTGAAATGGAAGATTGAATACACCAATCGACACAAGAATGTACAAAATGGTAGAGCAAGTTTCCTATATGCACAAACATTAATTTATACACAAATTGGTATTCGGTTTATCCTTTGTAAGAAAACACAATAAATCATTTAAGTGGAAGGAGGAAGTGGAAGTGCCACTATAAAGAAGGACGTGGTAGGTTACTTTCAACGGTTACCCGATGGTTGGTGGCATCATGATTCAGGTAGGTAGATGAATCCAATCGTATAAATTATACTGGTTGTTTGGTAAAGCATCATAGGAGTAAATTTCCCATTCGCATCATCGAATTTAGCTCTTTTGGGCCGGAAGATTTGCATCTCTATGACTTGGTTACGCCTGCAAAATTTGTTGCAGATTTCGCTTGGATCACAAATACAAGTTTGATGATGAATGTGGCGGTGCAACCTTTCCTATGCCTTCGCTTTCAAGCCAGATCTATCCTTCCATGAGGCTCACAAACCTGATTGTGCCAGTGGACATTATTGGTTCAGGTATAACATTATTGGTTTTTATGCCTTGAACTTGTCTAGGCTTATGTTGCACCAACAGATGTTGATCCGAGTGTTGCACTCCTTTGGTGGTTGCCCAAGATTTTTAAAAGCTCACCGAAGTAAAAAGAATTAGTGCTTTACTAGAAACAATATTTATGCCTTGCTAGATGTTCTTTGCTATACAAGGCACATGGGTTTTGCACATCCGAAAGTAAGATATGGTAATATCAAGCGTTATCCAATATAATTGTACATGAGAATATTGATCATCCTTATTATGTGTCATTCAAAAATTTGAGAAGGCTACTAATTTTTGAGAACTATTGCTTGCAATTTGTAAAACATTTGATGAACTTCTTGACAATAACTCTCCTTCATGTCTCCTTTATTATCAACTGGACAATAACTTTGTGCCACGTTCAGGTCATGCTAGATGTTTTGAGCAATCTTCTCTTTACTAGGCCTCCAAAGTAAGTCATTGAACCTTTTATTTATTTGACTTTTTAATTCATCATAAAATTTAACTTTCTAATTTTTTCAAACATTGGTTGTTTTTTGACTATATTCAATTCTTAATCCAATAAGTTATATTTAAACGAATTAATTTGAAGATATATGGATTAGGTATTTTAGATAACACTACACGGTAAGACTATAACATTATTTGCTCAGATTTGATTTTACAATTTTAAGTGGTACTTCTCACATTTTCTTAGTGAGCATGAGAAGTTGTTTAGAACTTTGGCAAGCCAAGGAGGGCAAATGAAGAAACTTATTCGAGTTACTTCCTTACCTCGACTTCAAATATGCTTTCCCAGTGGCTTCCCCGATAGGCCCCCCAGGAATTCTATCGAGATTGATCTTTGAGGAGATCAACCCTTGAACGCTATAGGGTTCCACCTCCAAGTAGCCTAGTGGCTGCAATTCTTGATTGATCTTTCTTATTCCAAAGAGGTGGAGGCTACAAGCTTATATAGAGCTCCAAACCCTAACCCTAGGGCCTGCTGCTTCTAAGTGAACTACCAATTTGCCCTCAACCTTAGCTGGTCGGCCCAATAACAAGGGGGTGGTGGCTAAGAAGCCCAAAGACCCAAATATAAACCCTAGCCTCTCTTCTTTATAGGATAGAGGTGGCTAGGTGGGGTTTATTACATTCTCACAGGTTTTTATTAATTTGCTACATGGTTGAGTAGGACCTAACCCTACTAGGGTCCTATCAAGCCCGCTTCTTCTTCAAATCGGCCTTGTCCTCAAGATATTTCGGGGTTCCATGAACTCAGGGAACCGGGACTTCAGCTCCTCATATGATTCCCATGTGACATCTTGAGTGGTAAATTAGTCCAATGCACATAGTACTTCAAGAGAGGGGCGTCGCCGATGGTGCGCATCACGACTTTTTAGGTCGAGGATGGCTTGTGGTTGGGCTTGAATATTTCCATCATGGTGGTGTTGGGCGCTTGGATCTGGGGTGTCTCGTGTTCTCCCAACTTGGGCTTCAAGCATGACACGTGGAAACAGGGTGAATTTTGGCATCTTTAGGTAATTGAAGTCTCAGACGCCACATTGCTCCAATACGCCTATGATCCGATATGGCCCATAAAAAAGTGGAGATAGCTTCATGGAGGCTCGTGTGTTGATGGATAGTTGCTTGTATGGTTGTGGCTTAAGATAAACCCAATCTCCTACTAAAAATTCTCTTTCACTTCTCAATGTGTCACTTGTCGCTTCATTCTAGCTTGAGCCAGTAGAGAGATTATCCTTTAGCAAAGTGTAGGAGTTTTGTCCTGTCAATTAAATCTTGGTCGACTTTGATCTACCTTAGCTATTTGAGCCAATTACATACTTTGGAATCACAGATTTACATACGACCATATAATGCTTCATATGGGGTACATTTTATAGATGAATGATATGTAATATTATACCACCATTCGGCCAGGAGAGCCATTTTCGTCCACTCTTTTGGTCGATCACTAGTGAAACATTCGAAGGTATCTTCTCTAAACATCTCTAATTCACCACTCATTTGGCCGTCGGTTTGTGGATGATATGCAGTGCTCATCTTGAGTTTGGTGCCTGTAATTGAAATAACTCGGTCCAAAATTTACTAGTGAAGAAGACACACATCATTCGATCACTTACGATGGACCTTGGCATCCCATATAGTTTAACAATATTTTCTATGAAAATCTGAAGCAATACTAACAAGAATTGTAGGGATTTCGACATCCACAAAAATGAGCATATTTAAGTAAGTTTCGATCAACCACCACAAGGATTGTGCTTTTACCTTTGGAAGGTGGCAACCCTTCGATGAAGTCCATGGAGATGTCGATCCACACCAAAATTTTTACTAGCAATCCGGTATATGTAGTGGTTGTAGTTTCAAGACTTCGCCAAAACTGCTGGATTTTCACCTTTTGCTATTGACATACATCACATTGTGCTACGTATTCAGAAAATAATTTTTTTCATCCCTTTCCAATGAAAAAGTTTTGCTTCACTCTTTTGTAGGTTCTTAGAAATCCAAAGTTGCTTTTGAAGGTGTGGAGTGCATTTCGTCATTTTGAGAATGACTTTGATGCAAGGGAGTTTGGTATAAGCACAATACGACATTTATAGCGTAGATCCCTCGAATCCCAAGTATAGTGAGCTATTACGCGCTTGGATCCTCCTCCAATTTTTGATGATGTTGTTGGTTTCGGATCCTTCTTCCATTCCTCCCTAATGCCCTCAAGGAAGCCGGTGGTAGGAAGAGAGATAGCTAAAAATTCAGCTTCTTTGAGGGAGCCACCCGAGAGTGCATCTAGCAACAACGTTTTCTTTCCCCTTTTGTAAATAATTTCATAATCGAAGTTTGGTTACCCATTTTTGTTGCGGTTCTGGGGATGATATCTTCTGCTTCAAAAAGTACTTAAGGCTTCTATGGTCGGTTTTAATTGAAATCGATTTTGCCAATCGTAGGGTCTCCACTTTGTTTTGCATGGCACAATGGCGAGCATCTCCTTATCATAGATAGACATTTTTGATGGGAGGGAGACAACGCCTTGCTAGTGTATGTGAGTGGTCGACCATCTTGCATGAGAACAACTCCAATTCCAACTCGGATGCATCACCTCAAAATGAAGGGTCGATAAAATGGTAGTGCTAGCTTATGTGATACAAATGTTGTCGTCATGGCTGATTCTTAAGTCTATCGAAAAGCGGAGGCTTTGTTCGACCATAGGAAGGCATCTTTTTCAATAGAGAAGTGAGGGGGCACTAATATTCCCATAGTCCTTCACAAATTTTCGGTAGTAAGCCCGTTAGTCCAAGGAACCCACGCAGCAAGCAATTTCACATTTGTAGGTTTGGCCAGCCTTGCATTGCTTCAATTTTTGTTGGGTCTCGCCCTCCTTCTTCTCGATATTATATGCCCAAGGTACTCTACTTTTTGCTGGAGAAAGCTGTACTTTGATAGCTTAACAAAAAGAGTATTCTCCTGAAGGATCGTCAGAATAATTCACAAGTGCTGAAAGTGAGTCTCAAGAGAAGTGCAATTCCTGATGGTGTCTGCATTTAGGCTTGCGTGTGTGTCGTGTGTAATGTGTGTGTGCACATATTGACATGCATAATACAACACAGAGCATGTCAATGTTCTTTTGCAACCAAGTAGAAAACAGAGCATCTCATATTTATGTAATGTGTATGTGCAAGCGAAAATACCGAATTAATTTTCTTAAACTGCATGTAATTTTTTTTTTTTTTTACAAAGAGGCAAAGTCACGGGGCCATGTGTAGCATTCAAAGGCCACATTGCCGGGGCCCATCAATTACGATTGGTTGTATGGGAGCCACAATTACGGGCCCATCAACGAGACCGAGCAAGCAATTACGGTTGTATGGGCCCATCATAGCTCACGGGTTCCGGCCACCACCGGTGAATATAACAAATTCGGGTTTCAAGGGTTTGAGGACCAAAAAAATCTTTTTGGGCATCTTTGTCGTCCGATTCGCTAGCGGTAAGCAAAAGTTTTAAGGACGGCATCGAAAAAAAGCGTGCTTAAGTGGACCTGTTCAACTCGAGTTAATGGGTATACGATCCGACCCAACTTGTTTTAAACCGATCCGGAACCCTACACCGGTGCCAGGAGCAAAATTAGTTTTGTATTAGCGCATCGGTTTGCCACGCGTTGGGTGGACCGAGCTAGTTGAGGAGGACAAAATTTGCCAAAGCCAGAAACGGATTAGCGGTTGAAGCGCATCGGCCATTTGGCGGCGACGACGTACGATTTTGACCAGCTAGTTGAGGAGGAAGGTTTTTCGCATTAGCAGGGAACGGAGGAGCGGGTTAAGCACATCCAAAACGACGTTGGGTTGACCAAGCTATTGAGGAGGAAGCGACCGCAAGATTTTGCCGAGGAAGTGGAAGATTTGGGTTCGACATCGGTTCTATTAGGATTTTGTTCCTTCTCCAAAATTACGTCAGCTCCTTGTCCATTCGCATTACAATGTTTAACAAAGCGTTCCCCTTCCTTCCGACCTTTCTTCCTTCTTCATTCATCCTTTCATCGTGTTCGTTTTTCCATTCCTCAAAATTGCCAACCTTCCTCATTTCATCCAAAATTACGCTTTTCCTTCATCAAAATTACGTGTCTTTAACCGGTGGCCACAAGGACACAACCAGCATACATTACATTTTGCATCAAAATATTTTGCAGGAGAGGTGTGAGGCGGATCAATCGGGAGAGAAAAGGGATTTTGCCATTTATAAAATCCGTCGGCCACATAATCCCGCCGCTTTAGCTAATATTGGAATACGGTTTTGACATTGAAGCCAAAATTAACCCAATGCTTGTGACATGCCTAGTCGCATGGATCAAACCGGATAGACACCAACAGCATCGCGGCGATGGAGACCATGTCCCATGAGGCCTGCAAAGGAGTGAAGTGGTGATGATGATGTACGTAAAAAAAAACTTTTTGATGTCTTCTCAGGAGGATGATAATGGAAAAGGTGTCAATCTTCTCATTCCACCTCTTTTATATCTTGCAAGTATGGAGTCACTTGGCATTAGATATCAAGTATCGATCCGGGCCTCATCTTGAATCGTGATGCCACCGACCATCGGGTAACCGTTGAAAGTAACCTACCACGTCCTTCTTTATAGTGGCACTTCCGCTTCCTCCTTCCACTTACACACATATAACACACACACCCTTATAACACAACACCACACATATAACACACACACAAATACAACACACATATAACACAATATATACACAAACACAACACACATATAACACACACACATATAACACACTCACACACACAAACACAACACACATAACACACACACACACAAATACAATACATACACATATAACACATACAACAAACTACACTCATAACACACAAACAATCAAACACAATACACATACATCACACAAATAATATACACACACATAACACACACACACACTCACATATACATACACAAGCACAACACACATATAACACAATACATACACAAACACAACACACGTATAACACACACACACACATACACACACAAACACAACACACATATAGCACACACACACAAACACAATATGTACACATATATCACACATAACAAATTACACACAATACTCATAACACACCGACAATCAAACACAATACACACATCACACAAATAATATACATACACACACAACAAACACACACACATATACATACACAAGCACAACACACATATAACACAATACATACACAAACACAACACACATATAACACACACACACATATAACACATACACACACAAACACAACACACATATACACACACACACAAACACAATACATACACATATAACACACACAACAAATTACACACAACACTCATAACACCTACAATCAAACACAATACACACACATCACACAAATAATATACACACACATAACACACACACACACAAGCACACACACACATAACACACACACATACACACACACACACATATATACACACACAAATAACACATACACACACAAACACAACACACATATAACACACACACACAAACACAATACATACACAAACACAACACACATATAACACACACACAAACACAATACATACACATATAACACACACACAACAAACTACACACAACACTCATAACACACCTACAATCAAACACAATACACATACATCACACAAATAATATACACACACACATATACATACACAAGCACAACACACATATAACACACACACACATATATAACACAATACATACACAAACACAACACACATATAACACACACATATAACACAACACACATATAACACACTCACACACACAAATACAACACACATAACACACACACAAACACAATACATACACATATAACACACATACAACAAACTACACACCACTCATAACACACCTACAATCAAACACAATACACATACATCACACAAATAATATACACACACACATATACATACACAAGCACAACACACATATAACACACACACACATATAACACAATACATACACAAACACAACACACATATAACACACACACATATAACACATACACACACAAACACAACACACATAACACACACACACAAACACAATACATACACATATAACACACACAACAAATTACACACAACACTCATAACACACCTACAATCAAACACAATACACACACATCACACAAATAATATACACACACACAACACTCATAACACACCTACAATCAAACACAATACACACACATCACACAAATAATATACACACACACAACAAATTACACACAACACTCATAACACACCTACAATCAAACACAATACACACACATCACACAAATAATATACACACACACAACACACACATATACATACACAAGCACAACACACATATAACACAATACATACACAAACACAATACACATATAACACACACACACAACACACATAACACACACACAAACACAATACATACACATATAACACAACACTCATAACACACCTACAATCAAACACAATACATACATCACACAAATAATATACACAAACATAACACACACACACACATACATACACAAACACAACACACATATAACACACACACACAAACACAACACACATATAACACACACACACAAACACAACACACATATAACACACACACAACAAACTACACACAATACTCATAACACACCTACAATCAAACACAATACACACACATCACACAAATAATATACACACACATAACACACACACACACATATATTTTGTATATACAAGACACCCACACACACATATAACATATACAACACATACACACACATATATTGTACACATAACACACCCACACAACACACACATAATACAAATAACACAACATATACACACATAACATATACAACATACACAATTCATAACTCACTACGCATAACACACACACATATCATACTTTACAACACCCACACATACAACAGATACATGACAAATAATACACAACACACAAAGACACACATATAATCTACATACACACATAACTCAATACACAATGCACAAAACTCACAACACACACACAATACACACATACATACATAACAAACAACACACAACACCCACACATACAATACTCATAACACACCTACACTCAAACACAACAGACAACATGCACATCACATAAACAATACACACACACAACTCACAACACACAAACAATACAACACAAACACAACATAAACAACACATAACACACAAACACATAATATACATAATAACATACAGCACGAACAATACACACAATATAAACAACACACAACACAACACAAACAATACACACAATACAAACAACACATAACACACACACATAATATATACAACATACATAACTCATAACACATACACATATATCACACATACGACACATCCACCCACACACACAACATACACAAACACATACACAATACAAATAACATACAACACACACACACACAAATAATGTACACAACACACATACACACACAACATAATACAAGTCAAAGCAACATTGCAAACTTTGATGATGGATAAAGCACCAATGAAGATTGGTTTTCATCAAGGCACAAATGCTTATCAAATCATAAATTAGGGATGCATGCATCAATTTTGGTGAGATCATGCTACAATGATGGCCTGTCATTGTATTATTAAAGATCCTATAGTTCTTGATGACAAGATCTATTTAGAGTAGCCAAATCGATGCAGAATTATTGGGCTTAGGCAACACATGTTTGGGTCTTGCTGGACCAAGTGTTGTTGAATTTAAGGACAAATTATTAAGATAAGATCAGGTTCACTTTTATTATTATTTTTAGGTAATTTTTCATCCTAATTTTGAGTTATAAAAATTGCATTGTATCTAATTTTGAGTTATAAAATATATGTTCAGACTCATTATTTCTCGGACGTGTCGGTAGACTTTTATGTGGGTTTTTTATTTTTATATTTTTAATTTCTTGACCTCATGGTATTTAGTCTATTATAATTAGGATGAGAATATAAATTTTTTGGTAATTTGTTTGCTGTTAGATTATAATTTATTTAGATAGATATTTCTTTGTTTTGAAGGTACCATAAGAGTGTGTGTCTTGATATTTTGTCTATCTTTTCTGTGCTAGCTTATTTTCTTACTAATCTATTAGTATCGTATGTTATTTTTCATGGGGAGATAACCACAATGTGTACCTTTTTGTCAGCATATACCATGTACGGGTACCCCTGTTTTTTCTTCCTAATATGAAGAGCCAAGTGTATCATTTCATTTGTAATTAATCTCTCGCTCTCTCTCTCCCTCTCTCTCTAAACCCTAAACCCCTTTCTCTCTGACTGCAAAGTTACATTAGAGAATATGTCTGTCAACGAAGTTGTAAAATATAGAAAGTTATACAGATTCTTGCTTGCTTTTATTCTCTATTTCTTCGATTTGTAAGTGTCCTCATTACAAAGCTCAATGAATAATCGTACCATAATTTAAATTGTCCTTACAAATTGCGAATATGTCTGTCAACAATGTGGAATTGTCATGTATATATATATATATATATATCCAAAAATCTGGTTTTGTCCTTTTAAATTTCAGAACCTTAGGCATCTAAGATATACGGAATGAGACATTTGAAATATTGTAGGTTTAAGGACATTTTTCGGGAGGTTTATGAAGAAAAACGTATATACACTTGTGCTTGTATCTTTAATCTACACAGTTGAGGCGTCAGCTGCTCCGACGAAATCACTGAAGAAGTGCAAAGATGGGCTCCGAGATCTCGCAGGTTGATGCCTCCTAATTAATTTTATTCAGCCACCTCATGAAGACCATGGTCATATAAAGATTTAGCTTTTGAACTCTGTGGGAATGCCGGAAGCATGGGACCAAGAATTAGCAAAACCGGGAATCGCTCACCGTCACATCAAACTGCTGCTTTTGGTTTTGGCACCATGAAGATTGCTGGCGCAGTGAATTCATTACCGAGACGATGAGAAGAGAGGAAGGTGAATATTTAGTACTTCACACCGAAACCTTTGACCTGTGCTGCAGTTGAACCGAGAGAGAGTAATCAGATGATAAATAAGCTTTTACTACAAGGATACCCAGTTGGCCCAGGGATTCTGTGTTGGCCAATTGCTCTGATGACTTGTTAGAGCTGACCCCAGGAAATTACCACAGGATAATTTGACAAACATCTTCAAACTCCTTCGTGACATTTGCCACCGCAGCAGGTCTCTTTATGGGCCTCCCATCGAGTGCTTTAGCTTTATCGCAGCCACAAAGGTTAACTCTCCTTTGCGTATGCCCTTCTTTAGTTGCAACGAAATTGATAGGGCTTGGGATCCCGGGTTCCTCTTCGAGTGACAGAAACCACACAGGGGTTGTCACCTCCCATTAGACATATGGAGTCTAGGAACGGCATCGGCACCAACTTTGCTGCATGCATGAACTCCATTCCAAGAATCACTTGGAAGTCATCCAATGGCACCGCCATCATGTTTGTACGCCCACTCCACGATCCGATCTTGATGGAGACTCCCTTTGCTAGCCCAGAGATTCGCTTAGCCTCCGAGTTAACCGCCTTCATCCGACTTGGGTTCTTCTCTAAGATTAACCCAAGCCGCTTTGAATTTCTGGTCGGCGATGAAGTTGTGAGTAGCACCCGTGTCCACCATTGCTCGGGTGGTTTGGCCATTGAGTCTGATGTTTACGTACATCAGCTCACTGCTTCCTGCTTTTTGTTGCTTCGGCTTCAGGTTCTCCCCCACTTGACCCCGCAATGCATTCAACAACGCGACGCCCCATTCGGGGTCCTTGCGACTTCTCGTAAATCGCCGCCCGCCCGACTGAGCTACTCGAACCGAGGGCAACCGCCTTACCCTTGTCCGGCTTAGGGGTTTGATGGAAGCCGACAAGGCATTGAGTGCTGTTTTTGCGGGCAAGCCCCATACACCGTGTGGTCCTCCGCACAAGAAACATGTCCTAGGTTTTGAGGTCCCGCGTTTGAGTTTGGCCCCTTATGGAAACTCTTCTTCCTTTGGTCACCCTAGATTCCTTCCCGGAGGGTGCCTTGGTTGGTGATTTCTGTGGATCGCTTCTTCTTCCTCGGGTCCTCTCGAAGAAGCAAAGTCGGTAAGCCTTTGCAAGGCTGCAATTGTTCGACCAAATCGGTGACATTCGTCGATGAAGTTCTGTTGAGCCCATGGCTTCAGGCCATCAAGAAATTGAACGACTTATCTTTTTTCAGATATATCTTAAATGTCCAACATCAGTGCAGAAAATTGCTTCACATAGTCCCGAATGGAAGTCGTTTGGTGGAGTTGTCTCAACTTCCTCCTTGCGATGAACTCAGTGTTCTCGAGTAGGAATTGAGTTCTCAACTCACGCTTCAAGTCGTCCCATGTGTCCACTCGGCACCGACCTTGCTGAATCTCTTCCCAACGGGTTCTCCACCAAAGTTTTGCATCACCGTTCAGATACATAGTCGCTATCGAAACTTTGGTGTCCTCAGAGTCCGGCCTTGTAGCTCGAAAGTACTGTTCCATATCAAACAGAAGTTCTCGAGCTCCTTTGCATCTCTAGCACCCCATAACAATGTGGGTCGGGCGCCCTGAAGCTTTGTGTTGGCGCAACGCGGGTGTTGCTTCCCCCCGCATTCAACGCCCTTGTGAGCATTGCCACTTTGGAAGTGAGTTCCGTCACCATTTCTTGCAAATGTTGCACGGAGTCCTTTGTGTCATCCGTCAGTCGGTCGACTAAGGCTTCAACCTTGTCGATCCGGGATTCAGCTTCTTCTTGCGAGCTCTCTACGCCAAGAAGCCTACTTTGGCCTTGGTAGAGTTCATCCAAGCTCGCTTCAAGAACATCCAAGCGGTTTCCACCACCGTGACCCTCTCTCTATGGGTCTTTCTTCCGGTTGGCGCCCAGATTACGCCTCCTCCGCTCGTGGAGAGTAGCCCACTTTCGCTCCTCATGCTCACTTTGCGCCGTTCCTCACGAACGGCTCTCGCAGCGAGCGAGCGAGTTTGCACATGCAGCCCTCTCGTAGGCTGGGGCAACATTCCGGCTTGCCCCATCTTGCTTGATTCACCACGTTGTTTCGCCATGGTGAGATTGCGAAGTTTCTTCCCTGCTTGCTCAAATTGCTTGCTTGCTCTGATACCACAGTGTCACGTACTTAGCAAGAATTGCCTAAGTGGTGAGGCACCCTTGCGGCAAGCCACCGACTTAGCTGAAGTTGCCTAAGTCAAGAATCGCCTTTGCGCCACTTCGGTCGGACTTAGCTTGGATTGCCTAAGTCTTGAGGCGCCTTGCGACATACGCTGGTCTCAAGAAAGGGTCAACCGAGCTGCAACCTCGTGCAGTCCCGTAGGACCTGTAAAAAGAGAAGTTGATTAGTTGTTGGAACGAGCGACGGACAAGTCCCGACGCCTCGCGAAGAGGGAAGCTTTACAAGCAATTGAGCGAGCACTTGGAGTGCAAGAAAGCAGAGAAAAAGAGGAGGAAAACAAGGACTTTAGAGGGGTGAATGAGCAGCTGCAAGTCCGCAAACAACTACTCCCAAAGTGCCGGGCGCGAGGCAAGTTTCCGTCAAGTTGATGTGCAAACTTGTGAAAGTGTTCAACGCCCGACACTATATCTTTGAAGCCCCATCCAGCCATGTGCCACCGGGTGGTTCAGTGGTGCTTTGAGATGGCTGACAAAAATTTCATGGCGCGCCTGCAGAAATCAGCCCGCGGCACCTAAAACGGAGTCTGTTTTTGGATTTCGGGCGATGCAAGCGAAGCGATCGTTTCGCTCTGGCTGCAGCTGCTTTTTTGTTGTTTTACAAGGAAAAACACACCAAAACATGGCAAAACAGGCTGCCAAAGATATGTACAAGCATGGGCAAGCGACGAACGGAACGTTGAGCGAAGTTGCTGCGAGTGTGCGACGACCGTTCGTGACAGGAGGGCCACGCGGAGGTCGGCCGACGACGACAAAGAGGCCCAAAAAAATTTTTTTGGTCCTCAAACCCTTGAAATCCGACATTGCAGCAGGTTGTATGAGCCTATTATAGCCCTGGGTTCCGGTCACCACAGGTGAAACTAACGTCAGATTTCAAGGGTTTGAGGATGATTTTTTTTTTTGGCCTCTTCATCGTCCGTTCTGCTAGCGGTAAGCTCACTAGACGGTCATCGTAAGTGTGCTTCATGGACCTGTCCAACTCGAGTTAATGGGTATACGACCTGGCCCAACTCGTTTTAAACCAATCTCAACTCGACCCCGATAGATATTTGAAGGCACATATAAGAATATTTGAAGAAAAGTGAGTCAATAGAAATCAACATGAACAAATCAGAGCTGAACAAGCAAGAACTTTGTTGAAGAATTTTTCTATGGCATCCAAACACACAATATCTGAAATTCAGAAGGATTAGGATATGACTAATCAAGATCAAAACAAACTGCCCTATGCTTGCTGCAGCATGTGGTTCATAATCAAAACTTGTCAGTTTGGATGCCCAATCAGGACCCAGTTCAGCGTCCAAAACATCATTCAATTGTTTCCTTGGCATCACAAACATCACAAACATCCTCAAGGTTAAATTCCTTAATTTAACAATTAGAAAAGAACATGTGTTTGTGTAATGATTATTCTACCCACTATTTATAATACAACCTATCAAACCTCTTCGTTCTTTGGTCAGACACTCCTGCATCGATCCAAAGCCCCTCACTTTCGACAATTTTGATGAGAAGCCTATTGACACCAATCTTACGAAGTTCTTTGAACTCTGCCTGTCAACCTTGCCTCGGTACTTGGAGTTTGCCTTTGCAATCTCCACCTCATCGACCCCATCTCATGACCATACTATCACGAACGGTTGTCATGCACCCGCAACAACTTCGTTCAACAAACTGTTCGTTGCTTTTGCATACTTGAACAGATACTTGGTAACATGTTTGCCTTGCTTTCGTGGGTTTTTGTTTGTAAAAATGTACGCTTGACAGGTTGCAGCACTGCAAAGACGATCGCCGCCTCGTCGGGCAAAAATACCCCAAAATGGCTTCGTTTTTTGCACGGCCTGCTTTTTTATAGACCACAGCTGCACGTTGAATGTCAGCCATCTCAGCACCTTGGAACCCTCGGGTGGCACCAGGGGGGATGGAGCTTCGGAGTAGTGTCGAGCGTTGAACACTCTTCACAAGTTCGCACGTTAACTTGATGGGAACTTGCCTTCGCGCCCAACACCAGGTGAGCAGTTGTTTGCGGATTTGTAACTATTCGTTCAACCTTCTAAAGTCCTTGTTTTCTCCTTCCTCTTCTTTCTCTCTTGCACTCAAGGTGCTCGCTGTATTGCTTATAAAGCTTCCCTCTTTGTAAGATGTTGGGACTTATTTGTCACTCGTTTTCAAACGAATCAACTTGCTGTTTTACAGATCCTTCGAGACCTGCACGAGGTTGCTAAATTCATCAAGTGATTCAAGGCCAGAAAGCATTGCCATCTCCTAAAATGAATCCGGTCACACAAAAGATAAGCTACAATGTAAACTTGAAACTATGAATTGCACTTCAAGGAAAATAATCGTTCAATACCACTTCTCATTGATTATCTGGAAAAGCTTGCAAAACACCATCCGAAAATGAGACTTGAAGTCTATCATCAGTGGATTTTAAGGCTGCGAATTCTTTTGCTATAAGAAGAGGTTGTTGGGTAGCATTCAATTCAGATGACAAAATATTTGATCCAGAGCTAGGAGTTGCAAGGTTTGTGTCCTCAACAATTGCCTCCATACCTAGAAAGTATATGGTAATAACATGACATGTTTATAGCACGTTGTATCAAAACCTTCTGTTTACAGCCACCACTCTAATGAAAATGTAGTCAATGAAAAGGGTACATGAAAAGGATTCAGGAAATTAGCAACATGTAGATTGTAGAGAAAGCACACCAAAATTATCATAATGGAGTTCATACTGAGGAACATAAAGTTTAACTACAGTTTAACTATATGACAATCATGCAAGTAGCATGAGGCCCATTCTCCAATGACAAACACAAGGTTTAACTACAGTTTGACAATCATAATCTAGACCTAGCACACAATAAATCTCTAACAAAAATAATAACTAGAGTTTCCAGATCAAATGTATTGGATATCCTTCCTGATTTAAACCATGGTCTACAATACCGACACAGATCTTGCCTCTGCACGGGTGGTACGTACATTCAACAGATATCGATGACGCGGACCACCCGCAACTGGTCGGTATAATTTTTTTAAATAAAAAAATTATTTTTTAATAAAAAATATTTTTTTTGGTTTTTTTTAAAGCTCGGCGACATCGCTGAAGCCTCGGGTGACGTCCCCGAGGCTCAGGAGACGTCGCCGAGGCTCCAATTTTTAATAGAATTTTTTTTTTCGGGTGACGTTGCCCGTTGACATCTCGGGCGACGTTGCCGAGGGCGACGTTGTCGAGAGAAAAAAAAAATCTATTTATATATATAATATTTATAATTATAAATATATATATATCGAACGATACGTCAAAACATACCGTTCGGTACCTGTACCATATCGTACCAAAGAAACGTCGAAACTCCGGTACGATACGGTATTGCAGACCATGATTTAGACACCATGTAACACTGAAGGTTCTAGTTAAGTTGGACATTGGTATGCTTGTAATAGTGTTCTCAGTTTACCCCTTGGTTATCCGCAAGTTCTATCCTATTAATCTAATTATACACACTAAATGTGAACTTAGATATATAACTTTGACATTGCTCTTAAATCTTCATGTTGTACTCAATTACAAGAACAATAAGAGGCTTAATGAATAAACTTTTAGGAGAAACTAAAAATTTTACTTTTAGGAGAACAATGGCATGGGTCATTATTATCCATCACAATTTATATATGAGAAGCTAAATGATTCAACTGCACATCATCCTCGATGCAAATATTTACTTGGGAAAAGTATGATAATTATAATTTAAAATCATGATCCAACTCATATCCTCTTAAAGAAAAAAAAATATGATCAAACATAAGATATGATCAAAACCAGAAATTTTCATGTGTTGCCTACCTCAACTTGCTATATCCCCAAGGAATTAGCCAAAATAATTGTCAACTCCTACTTACCAGTGGCTCCACTAGAATGAGATAAGTCGTAAAGAGAGTCCATGCTGGAAAGCTTTGTTGATGCCTGATATAGCATTTAGAAGCTAGTAAGAACCTGAACTTATACAGAGAACAATCAAATAACTTACATCTCCGACATTGAAAGGCAACTTGCCTGTTCCTTTGACTCTGCAGTATTGGGTAGCACGTCAATATCACCACTTTGCCCCCATTCTTCATCTCCAGAGGTGTTTAAAAGGATTGATTGTTCAGCCTGAATTAGTTGTTGAGCTGCATTTATTTCAGAGTGAGTAGCCTGTGTATGGTTGCAGCCAGAGCAGAGGGTTGAGGCACAGAATGATTCCTCGACTCCAAGTTCTTTGTCATCATTTTGTGAATTAGCTTTTGGCCTAAAGCTATTAACAAGTCCTAATTACATGAAAATTTACACTTAAAGAGCAGGGTATTCAAAATAAATTAATCTTAATATTTAAAAGTTAATCCAATTTATAACACAACCAGGATTACCAGTCGTCTTCAAGTGACCATTAGGAAAATCCAAGCTAAAGCACATATCTGCATCCTGAAGCAATAAGATTTTACTAATAGCGTTAATCCACCATAGAAGTGACAACTTAACAAAAGGTTCATCTTTACCTGATCTATGTTTCCTTGATTTTGCTGGAAATTCTCCACATATTTACCTTTAGATTCTACGGGTTCTGTAAGTGTGGACTTCAGTTGCCCAACAGATTCTTGCATGGAATGGAGGTCACAGGCAACACAATAGGAACTGGAGACACAAGGCTAAAGATAGGGGTGCTCCATCCCAAGGTTTGAATCAGCATCCAGAGCCATAGGCTCAAGAGGAGAAGCATGCAGGGTAGCATCAAAAGTTTTAGGGGCTGTGGAGTTAACCTTAACAGGTTTTGCATGCGCTTTAGGTCGGAATTTGCCTAATTTTCGGTCTGCTAGGATCCACAGTAGCACTTCAGCATTGAAAATAACAAGAAAATTTTGAGCAAATAAACAAATTTGGAGATAGCAATAACCTGAGGAAGAAGCAGGGTGATGAAAAATGTCATCGGCAGCATCCAATTCATCAGACATAGCTTCTGCATGAAGGTAGTCCCAAATCATACCATAAGGAATTCTTATAATATCATAAACTTTGTAATTAATTGGGATAAAACTTATATTCTGTACAACAAATTATCGATCATAAATCCTCAACCAAATGTAGGACGAGTATACGCCAAGCACTAATCCATTAAACAAAGATTGAGAAACCAAGAATATCGCTATACTTGGACAAATATAAATGAATACTTTTTCTTCCATGGGTGCAGGGGGTGAATGAATAGAAAGAAGAGCGAAAAAAAAGGTAAATAAAGAAACCTAAATTGGAGGTAAAATAGGACCATTGATTATATCTGGAAATAGATAAATAAGTTCATGAGTAGTAAATTATATGTATACTTAGATATGCCCTTATAGTATGTCTCTCTAATTCATTTATACCAGTCAAAATTTTTAAAATTTTTGTGATACTGTCAATACATGTTGATATATGCTCAGTATACTAAAATCACACTAGTCCAGCAAGATCTGAAACTAGTAGTGAGCTGAGATTTTAAACCTTGATAACAACATCTTCCAATCTTAATTGTGAATAAAGCACAAGAGATACATGTGCCTTGGTAAGTTTAGGGCATGACACAAGTTAAAGAGAAATAGATTATGCTTAAGACCTCCCCTATTGACTCCCACTATAAGATTTCAAAGTTAATTAAAAAACAATGCGACACAAGAATTGAAATTTTGAATGGAGAGAATTGTCTAAGTTCATTATGCATAATTAAAACTTTCCTCTCCGCATACAAATCTGGATAACTGAGCAAGGATTAGAGAAGGGAGGGGCCACAAAACAGGAGAGAGAGGAAGCGAGGAGATCACATGAGAGGGAGGAGACGAAAGGAGAGGAGAGGAGAAAAGAGGGGAAAAGAGGATAAAATTGGAGAGGCGAAGAGAGAAGAGCACAGGAGTAGGGAGGAGAGGAGTGAACACGAAGAGACGAAAGAAGAGAGGAGACGGTAGGAGAAGGGACGAAAGAGAGAAGAGAACAGTATCGACGACATGAGGCGACTTAGCCTTCGAAAACGATAACGGGAGGCGGCGGCTTGCATCCTCTTGTTCATAATAGGCTGAATACATTTTTTTATTGGAGTAGTTAAGATCAAGATTGTTAAAATCTGATCAGAGTTGGCGCAAGGGTGCTTCACGACTTAAGCAACTCTAGTTAAGTCCGTGATTTTGCCGCAAGGGTGCCGCACAACTTAGGCAATTCTAGCTAAGTTCATGACACAACGGAGAGGCCATTCATGAATCTGTTGTGGTGGTGAATGTTCTGAAGTTCACAAACGTTATGCCACCTGAGTTGCCGAAAACTCTACCGCCATGCAGAGGCGAGAGTGAAGCCTCTAATGAGACCACCATAATGTCCCCTCCAGAGTTGCCAAAGCTCAGAAAGAAGTTAGACGAATTGCTAAGCGGTGGTCTCATCCGCAGTTCCAAAGCAACATTTCAAGCTCTAGTTCTCTTCCAAATGAAACAAGATGGGAGCCTCCGACTATGCGTTGACTATCGGGCCTTCAACAAGGTGATGGTGAAGAACAAGTATCCAATCCCACTCTTCGCGGACTTGTTCGACCAATTAGATGTCTTACGCCATGCCAACACAATATGCATGCTAGTGTGCTAAAAAGAGAAACAAATACAAATCCCAAGAATAAGATAAACAAAAGCAATCATTTTGGGAGTTTCTAGCTCCGTAGAGTAGTGTGGAGTGTCACCCAACACAGCACCCAGGAGCTACCCGAGTGGCACATGTCTGGATGGATTTTGGAGTAGTGTTTAAGGCTAGTTCGCTATTTTATTCCACAATAGTGTCATGTGGGCACTTGTGGGGACTTTTGGCCACGGCGGACCACCTTGGACCTTTTGTCGCATGATCGTTCAGAGCTTTTGAAGTCTAAATTAATTTATATTGCCTATCAAGTATTTGTTAAAATGATTGCTTGTTGGATCTTGAGTTAAATGCTTCCTCTAACCTATTTTTTCTATTCTAGGTTATTAAGAGCATGGTCTGCAATACCGAATGATACTGCCTGGTACGGGCGATACATACCGATCCGATAAGATACCGGTACGTGGACCATCTGCTACCGCTCGGTATCGTTTTTTAATAGAAAAAAGGTCATTTTTTTATTTTTTAATATGCGACGTCTCCTCCCTTCTCGGGTGACGTCACCGAGACGAACTCGAAAGACGATGTCGAGGCAGCGTCATTGTTTTCCTATTTTTTTTAATATGCAACATCGCTTTTTTCTTTTTTTTTTTAATATGCAATGTCACGTCGACGACGTCGCCCGAGAAGGGAGGCGATATTGCCTTTTTTTTTAATATTCAACGCTGCTCGAGGCCGTGTCTCTTTTTCTTAAAATACGACGTCGCCGAGAAGGGATATATATATAATTATATATAATATTTATCTTTATATATATAATATTTATAATTATATATATAACGAATGGTATACCGAAATATACCGATTCGATATACCGCATCGTAACAATGAAGACTCTTCAATGAGCTTGTCAAATCCATGAAAATGTAAGCAAATACAATCTAATGGCCAAACATGTTTACAGCATATTCCCTTATAACAGAAGACGAAGGTGCACTATAATCAATTAAGATAAAAAGAAAATGGAAGCTCGAAACTAAGAGTATAACATACTCTTTTGTAGCATTTGATGATGATGCACCAGACTTGAGCAGCATGACTTGAAAGGCTTCTAATCCAATTTCATCATGATGAGATGCATCATAATCTCCTAAAATTGAACCGTACATCTTTGAAAGGGTTTTCCAGATCGAACCAAATTTTAAGTAACAAGAACTGATACCAACCGTATGCTTTGCTTGGTAATTTGAGAAGGAAAATAGTTGCTCTGATGTCATATCTGCCATTAAAATTTCAAGCTCAGCAGCAGTCTCAAGTATCTCACAAAGTTTTGCCCCTTCATCACTATCATTTATGTCGACAAAAACAACTGATTGCTCAAACATAATAGCCTCTGCAATATTACATCATCTGCAATGCAATCATATATCTCGAATGAAAAACTAATGCCATTTGCATATTAGATTATGATATTATCATGGAAAATAATGTCAACAAGAGCAGCATGATATATCTGATTACAATAGAATCATGAAAAATAATGCCCACAAGAGCAGAAATACGAGGAGATGATGACATGCAATATTTAAGTTTTAAACAAAATGGATGAAAATTTCCAACAAATGCCGAGGGGTAAACACCTCTGCCAGAAGAATTCATAGTGCAGTAGATGGAATGTGACGCAAGTTAATGGCCTCACACATGCACCGAATACAGTGTTCAGTGTTCTAATTTTGATGTTTTACCTCCTTTCTCATCTTTAGTACTTTACTGCTTGAATATGTTCATCTAGACCATCTGACAAATGCAAAGACCCCTAAAAGTGGTTCACACCAAATTTTCTACTTGCCAAGAGTTTAGAGAAAACAAAAAAAGGACATCACCAAAAAATATAGGATCATCGTATAGCGAACGAAGCTGTCATTTACCTTGTAATTTACCATGATAGATCATTAAGATAATGCAAATAGTGTAGAGATATCTGTTATACAAAGTTTAAGAATAAGATAAATGAGCACCTCTGGTTGTATATCTGAAGTGTCTTCTTTTCCAATCTTTCTGATCTTACAACATACCCACTGTCAGAAATGAGTCCAGCTTTAATGAAGTTATGCCACAATGATATACACTTGTGCCTTGAGACTTTATCCAGTAGAAAAAACAATTAGGATACCTCTCCTTGTATAAAACAGGGCAAATCCTTGTAATTCCCACCAATGTTCGAGGGACTTTACCCCCAGAGGCTTTGATGCAGCTAAAAGCCAAAGGAGCAGAAATTCTCTTGCCTCAAAATTTTAAGGAAGTAAGAAATGAATCATGCTATAAGAAACATATACAATATGCAATTTGATAACCACAAATTTTCAACAAAAACTACTTACAAAATCCGAGTTTCTCATCCCAATGGGCCCTGTAAGTCCCATTTATATGTATCAATATATGGACTGTCTTTGATGCCTATAAAAGGAAAAAAATTAATAAGACTATAATATTTCAAATTCCAAGGTGTTTACTAGATAGAGCCTTGAAAGAAAGGGACCTCAAGAGATGAAACAGGTCCAACCCAACCACATAGCCCAGCACCACATATCTGCAATATAAGTTTGGCAACCACATGATTCATTTAGAAATGGTAAAACAAATCACTACACAGCAATATCTAAAATTAAAGGATCCGCCCTACCCAAAGCTTTTGGCCAACAAACAGCTTTCCAGCAACGAGCTGTTTCGACAGCCATACATCTATCAAGGCATCCAAAGAAGAAAAGAAGAAAAGAGACTAAACTAAATTGGACAAGAATATTCACTCAAGCAT
Organism: Musa beccarii; assembly: GCA_024322285.1. Lineage (NCBI taxonomy): Eukaryota > Viridiplantae > Streptophyta > Magnoliopsida > Zingiberales > Musaceae > Musa > Musa beccarii. The sequence continues at coordinate 79,341,240 of CM044395.1, forward strand.
TAGAACTATGAAAGTACAATAAGCATTAATCAAAACAATGCTTACCTTAATAAATATCACATTCATTTACTGGCTGTGATTGATACCCTCCTTGGCTTACCAAAAAGTACTTCCCACACTCAGTAAGCTGATCATAATATTACAAACAGATTAACTGGATTAATCAAACACTAATGGATAAACATTAAAAAAAGAATAGAGACTAAACTAAATTGAACAAGAATATTCACTCAAGCATTAGAACTATGAAAGTACAATAAGCATCAATCAAAACAATGTTTACCTGAATAAAAATCACATTCACTTATTGGCTGTGGTTGGTGCCCTCCTTGGCTTGCCAAAAAGAACTTCCCATGCTCACTAAGAAAATGTGAGAAGTACCACTTGAAATTGAGAAATCAAATCTGAGCAAATAATGCTATAGTCTTACCGTGTAAGATTATCTAACATACCTAATCCATATATCTTCAAATTAATTCGTTTAAATATAACTTATTGGATTAAGAATTTAACAGTCAAAAAATAACCAGTAGCAAATTAGAAAGGTCAATTTTATGATGAATTAAAAAGTCAAATAAATAAAAGGTTCAATGACTTACTTTGGAGGCCTAGTAAAGAGAAGATTGCTCAAAACATCTAGCATGACCTGAAAGTGACGCAAAGTCATTGTCACAGTAATAAAGGAGACATGAAGGAGAGTTCTTAAATCCGCTTCACCTGGATTCCGATGTCAAGAAGTTCAGCACATGTTTTACATATTGCAAGCAATTGTTCTCAAAAATTAGTAGCAAGAAAATTTTCGAATGACACATAATAAGGATGATCAATATTCTCATGTACAATTATTTTGGATAACGCTTGATATTGCCATATCTTACTTTCAGATGTGCAGTTCCACCCTTGTGCCTTGTATAGCAAAGAACATCTGGCAAGGCATAAATATTGTTTCTAGTAAAGCACTAATTCTTTTTTACTTCGGTGAGCTTTGCAAAATCTTGGGCAGCCACTAAAGTGCAGCACTCGGATCAACATCTGTTGGTGCAACATAAGCCTAGACAAGTTCAAGGCATAAAAACCAATAATGTTATACCTGAATTAATTATAGATTGTAAAGCCCATGTCAAACTTCACAGATTGACTGATGAAAATTTTCAATTATGCAATTAAACACCACAGTTTTCTGGGTAAACTACAAGAATAACACTATAGACCTAGCATTTAATAGAATTACTATTACAAATGATAGGACAATCTTTATACCAAGGTATGCAATACCGACTGGTACCACCCATACCGGGCGGTATGTACCGGTCCGACAGGATACTGGTACGTGGACCACCCACTGCCGGTCGGTACGATTTTTTTATTTTTTAATAAAAAATAATTTTTTTATAAAAAAATATTTTTTTTGGTTTTTAAGGTTCGGGCGACGTCGCCGAGGGGACTTCTTGGGCGACGTTGCCGAGGCGACGTCGCCGAGAAGGAAGGCGATGCGCCCGTGCGGCAACGCTGCCTCGACGACGTCGCCCGAGAAGGAAGGCGACGCTCCCGAGGCGACGTCACACGGGTAATGTCGTTTTTCCATTTTTTAATAGGAATTTTTTTTTTACTTTTTGGGCGACTTCGCCCGTTGACATCTCGGGCGACGTCGCCGAGGAAAAAAATATATACATATATCTATTTATATATATAATATTTAATAAATATTATTTATAATTATAAATATATATACCGAACAATATGGCGAAACGTACCGGAGAAATGTCGAAACTTCGGTACGATACGGTAGTACAGACCTTGCTTTATACAGGGTATAACAGTCTGCCGACCTTTTCCAGTTTAAGAATTCCTTCAAAGAACAATTTCCAGTAAGTAAGAAACTAATGAGCTGCTTCTAAAATCATTCTCAGGACCCAGAAAGAGTCATAAAGGGTGCAAGCATAATGAAATGTTGATCGATTATTAAAAAATATAAAATTGTAGTAAACTAATAAATAGAGGAAAGATAATCGATGATGAAAGCCATGCATTTCCTATTCTTGATCTCCTGATTGCTCAGATGGTTGTCATTTCTGCCTCCTATGCATATAAAATAGTAATAATCACTAAAATAGTTAAAGAGTAGCACTTGATCGAGTCTATATAAAAAAGGCATAGAGCAAAGCAGCGAAACAAGAATAGGTAAATGACAAAAAAAAAGCAATTGTAAATCCATCCATCCATCTATCAAGCGTAATTGTTTAAGCATTCATAAAAAAAATCAAGAAAAAAGAATAGATAAATCCATCCAAAAGTAACTAGGAAGGAGTTGCCACCCAACACCACACGCTTTATCATATGAACGAATTCAAATTGATGTAATACAAATTAGTAATTACACTCTAAGATATTAGACACCATAACATACTCAGAATGTAGACATGACTCTGGCAATTCTATGTTCATCAAATCAATAGCAGTTGACATATAGGATTTGTACACAAAACAAAATAAATGGAAATGGATGAATATGCTTTGAAATTAAAACAAAAATGAGACCAATATGGCTCTACAATGTTATTTTGAAGGCCCACAAAGACGACCCAATGCACAATGTGGCGACCATTAGGAGTTTGCAGATGAATTGGTGAAACTGAACTGAACAAAGGCATTCAAATTATTTTCTTATGTTCTCTGAAACCAATCATCCTGGTCGTGGGGGTAGGAGCCTAAAGGCCCAAGATGAACCAATGTAACTATAAACTGAATAAAAAAGAAATACCAACATTATTATATATTACAAACTAGATAGAAAAAAAGAACCAAATTTTGTTTTAATTTAATACCTTTTTTCTATATGGTTTGGTTTAGTTCTGAATTTTCAAAATTGAACAAGTTCAGTTCAGTTTGAAAAAAATCGTATAAACAATTAAAAACAGACAGTCTGCATTTCCTTGTGAAGTTTTGATAGGTTAGATTTATTTTCCATGGGTGAATGTGATCCGATATCATTTACAGGCATCTCAAGGAGTGAAGATTTGCGTTATCGTGTAAAAGAATAATCAAGAACTCAATCAAACCACAAATAGCCTGCTCGATGGCTACAGAGCTTCCAGCAGCACCAGCAAACATATGTTTTGATACATATAAGGCCTTTGGAAAACGGCTTACAACGTCTGTTAGAAAGAAGGCAAGTGCATCAGCAGTACCAACCTAAGATATAAATCAACATAAACAACACAAACAACATCAAGGAATACAGTGCCATAACAAGAATATGTAGAACAGTTATGATGTTGGAGACAATTAATTACAGGTTTGGCAAAAAGAGCAAGGCCAGATCAATCATGAACCTAACTTGCTTTCACCATATTAAAATAACATCATAGATGAGAAACATAAACATATGAAATAAAGAAAAGTGAACTAGTGCACACAGCTCACACCAATGTGAAGTCTAGAGAGTACTAATGTATGACTCAAAAGTTAAACATAACAATAAGCAATATCATGCTTAAAAATTTAAAGAATGACCACAGAGAGCAAAAATATGATTGCATACAATATAATTAATATATATAACTAACACGAACAGATTATTTGAATATATCTAGATACAAGTCAATTCAAACACCAGCATGAAATGGCATATCAATTTCAAGTTCTTGTAACTGAAAAAAATGATCACCAATAGCTTATTGACTTTTTGCCCCAATGAAAAGAACTAGCTACTTTTGTGCAGTGGCTACAGCATGCATAGATGGGTAAACCCCGATATGCAATAAATAAGAGACAAGTTTGCTGAATTAGGTAATTGGTTCCAAAATGATTACTATTGCACAAAATATGATTAAAAAGATACAGCATACGCAAGAAAAAAGAATGGTATTCCACTCAGTAACACATAAATTCAACTAGTACAATTATTCCTACAAATTAAAAAAAGGTATAGATGAAAAAAACAAACTACTTGACGGCACCTCACAAGTAAAATCTTTCAAATTCCTGACTTAAGCAGCCAAGACTCAAAAATCCCGCCTATAATTATATATATATATATATATATATATATATATATATATATATATATATATATATATATATATATATGTGTGTGTGTGTGTGTGTGTGCGGGCGACGTCGTTATTTTAATTTTAATATGCGACGTCGCTGAGGAAGGAAGAAAGAAGAGGAGTCAAAACTAGATTACTTGACCATTTAGATACTTGAATATGTTTTTGGTTCTCTTAGGTCTTAGCTGTAAATAAAAATGTCCAAGGCATATGAGATTTAAGAAGTCTTAAAACTGCAGTAGTCTAAGAATTCAGAATTAACCACAAGTTATGATCCGTTGATAAATCTCGGACCACAAGTTATGATCCGTTGATAATCTGCGGAGGAGGTTTAAACCGGTGGGCGGTTCGACCGGGCCGGTTCGGATCGGGCGGGTGTTTTGATTGCGGAAAGGGGCGGAGGAGGTTTAAACCGAAGGACCGGTCCAAACGGGTGGCCCGGTCCGAACCGACGATCCGGTCCGGCGAGACGGTCTGTCTCGGTACAGCTCGGTCAAGCGGGTCCGACCGGTCCAGCTCGGTCCGTCAAGACGAGTCGGTCGGTCGATCCGACTGGTCGATCCGTCCGGTCGCCCCGCTTCGGTCCGATCCGTCCGACGGGTCCGATCGATCGGTCCGCCGGTCCGGTCCGATAAGGTCTGGCCCGGTCCGGCTCGGCTCGGCTCGGTCCGGCCCGGTCCGGCTAGGTCGGGTCCGGTCCAGTCCGGTCCGGCCAGGTCGGGTCCGGTCGAGATGGTCCTGTCCGGTACGGCTCGGTCCGACTGGGACATAAGAAGTCTTAAAACTGCAGTAGTCTAAGAATTCAAAATTAACCACAAGTTATGATCCGTTGATAAATCTCAGACCACAAAAGAAGTTTCTAAAGCATGTTGTAGTTGCTACAACATAACACTGCATTTGATTACATCTTATGGGAACATGTCTCTGATCCTATCTCTCTCATTTTTTGTCAATTTTATTCTATAATGCTTAAACACCAAAGTATATTACCATCTTTAACAGCAAGATTGTATGCAAGTGAGTTTACAAATTATTTGGTATCGAGTCAATAAAAAAATTACAACAATAAAGATGTTTTAGCATATGAAGCATGTATACCTGCACAGTAGTGAATCATGCTAAGGCTAATAAGGTTTTAGGCATAACCATTCATAAAGAAAGGAGGGGAAAAAATCATTCATATAGTTTGGCGTTCCTCATGATTGAGAAATTAGAAGCCAACTCTGCCACGCAAGTTTATAGGGTCCACATTCATTACTAGATCACTAACGTTCGCTTAGTCTTACCATTGAGCAGATGGGTAAAGATGCAGAGAACAGATTATATAGCCCTAAAGTTAATGTTGACGTCTAATGGTAGAGAAAGAAGCAAGTAAAAAGAAAATTGCTATGGGCCAGTCGCTCACCACACAATTGCATTGGAAGGCAAGGCATTAATCTATCGTCATGCCCTTGCAGCTAAAAGTTGCTCGTCCGAGGTCATTCTTGTGCAACTTCGGCCTGGGTGTGGACCGTTATTGTTCATTAAGAACACAGCGGTCCTCATCCAAAAACCAGAGACGGCAAATCCCAATGCTAATGACGAATCCAAAGAAACGGAGACGGAATGTACAAAAGAAACCTTAATATAAAAAACCCCAATAACGACTAGAAATCAAAGAAACACAAAAGAAACCTTAATATACAGACCCCAAACACGTATGAGGAATTCAAGAAACAAAGATGGAAGATATCCAAAGAAATCTTTCGATCTTGGGACCGGACCAGTCGGAAAGATTTCGACTATCTTTGGCGATTATGCTCTCTCCACCGAGCAATAGTCTCGCCACAGAATGAGAGCCATTCCTCCCCTGCGTACTTCCCTTACATCGAAAGAACGCAACCGAAGAATATAAAAGAAAAATCGCATCGGTGAAACCATGAATCCACTGCGAGAACATTAAACATTCGATCAAAACCGACGAGAAATCAAGATTGCAAGGAACGCAAAAGAAGGAAAAGAAATACAAAAAGGGTGACACATTAGTCGCCGAGATTGGCTAAAAATCCATCAAATTTAACCGAAACAACCATTTTCTCAAGAAAACAAAAAAGAAGCACAATCGATGAAACGCACCCAAGAACACGAAAGGAATCTAAAGAAGAGTGAAACAAGAAAAGGTAAAAATGAGGCCGGGGTTGAGGAATAGCACCGGCTTGAGGTGGTTTTGGACGGTGAGGTGGGAGAGCAGATCGAGCGTTCGAAGTGGAGGCGGCGAACGAGAGGCGGCGGGTGGACCCTCGCCCTCGCCCTCGCCCTCGCCCTCGCCGTCATTGGGGCGTTCGCATGCCAACAATGCCTCGGACACGGGTGGCGGAATCAACCGTGTCCGAGGCATTGTTGGCATGCGAACGCCCGGCCGACGGAGCCGAAGCCGAAGCCGGACCGGCCTGGCGAGCCGAGCCGAAAGCCGTCGCGAGCCGAAAGCCGCGCGGAGCCGGGCGAGCCGAGCCGAGCCGAGCGAGCGAGCGAGCCGAGCGAGGCGGGCGGGGCGCCGAGCCGAGTCGGACAGACCGGTTCTATCTGTCCCGCCGGCCGGGATGAACTCTGCGGCCAGGCCGCCACCGGCTTCGGTCCGGCGGGCCGTTACAATTTTGAACGGTCCTGCCAGCAAGACGGCCGGCTCGGCCGGCGCCGGCTTTCGGCTTCGGCTCGTTGGGCTCGGCAGACGGTCCGGTCGAACCGGATGTCCCGATCCGTTCGCGCCGGGGCCCCTGTCAAGCGGGTCCGGTCGAACCGAGTGGCGGACCGAACCAGACTGTTCCAAAATTTTATGTATAATCTGTCGAGAAAGCATTGAAGTATATCTAAGAACCATATTTTATTGTATAAGTTTTATTATTAAATTCATTAATTAAGCAATTTGGATTAGTAAGCAGAGAATCTTGTAAAGTTAAAATGATGAATTTTTGTAAAAAAATTAATTTAAAATTTTTTAATGTATTTTGCGATAATTTTTTAAAGTTTTTTATGATTCTCCTTTTTTAAAATAAAAAAAATGGTTTTAGCTGATTCCTTCTTAGCATATTTAATAGAAATTTTTTAGATAATTCGATTTACTCTCTATCAACAAAAAAAAAACCTTTGGCTGATTACTTTTCAGTTTATTTAATAGAAAGTTCTATGTAATTTAAGTATCATTTCTTTTTTCATCTTTTTTTGAAAAATAATAAAATAAAAATTTCCATCTATCGTTTCGTTTTGTTTCCGGTTCGTAGGACAAATCTTTTCGCTAGTTATTCTTAGAGATGGAGAAATATTGAATCTAGTTGAAAAACTGGTTTAGTCTCGATCATATACAGGAGCAAATGACTTAGAGGGAGCATGGTCGAAGAATTCTTTTTCATCTTTTACTCAATTCTTGGCCCGTCTCCTTGTGCACGCACTTCCGCTGAAATGGATGAGCGAAACCATGATGCAGGTGTTTGACGAAAATAAAGCTGCAAACTGCTCCTGAGGAAAAAACTATTTGCCATGCAAAGGTACTTTTGCTACAAAATCGTAGGTCGATCGAAGCTGTGGCTAATCAACTTTGTGGCCCTTACCATGATAAAGTGCATGCTCTTTGGTTGGCAACAGAAGTTGTGTTGAGATTAAGTAAAGACTAATAAAGACCTCCAGCAAGAAACATGAAAACAACATCACAATTTATGCAGATGTTTAACCCATAACTCCGTGGAGATCTTTAAGCATGAATGTGACTAACACAAGAAATTAGTGTGTTAGTCTCTCAACTAATCTTTATGCATCGTGTGCTTGCTTTCCCTCCTCATGCGATGACGTGGGGCTTGTTTCTCCAGGGATGAGGATGCTCCAGGGATGACTCCAAAATGCTGCAAGCAGCGACAGCGAGCTTGTTTAAATCCCTCTAGCGATTGCCACGAGTGCAAGGTCTCCACCATATGTGCAGAGGTGGCATGGCAGCGGAACCCAACTTCCATAATAACATCTCTTACAGCATGCTTGAGAGCAATTCCACCACCTGCAAGATCAGAGATGGGTTCAAAAGAACCATCACATTCAAGTTGGTTTAGGGTTCGTACCCGACAAATATGCCTCATTGTTCACCTCCCTCTCGATTTGGATGACAAACAAAAAGGAACGCGGTTCTCTTGGTTTCCGGTTTCCGATTTGAACTGCTTTATGCAAGCATATTCAAACATTCCTGATCACAACCTGAAAAAGAATAAAAGAAAAATCAAAACCGCATCTAATGCAGCCACATGCCAAGGCTTTTCAACTTAGAATACAGCATAAAGCCTTTCTTTAACTGGTATCAGGACTTGCCTGCATTGATTCAGACCTTACCTGGCTTGCCGACGTCTACTATTCTGTTGTCGGATGCCGGATGCCGGATGCCCGATGCCCGATGCCCGATGCCCGATGCCCGATGCCGGATATTGGCTAGCTTTATTTAGCCTTTAAAGGACTTTTGATGTTTTGTCTTCTGATTCGGTCTGGTTCGGTCCGGGCCACCCGGTTCAGACCCGGACTGGGACACCCGGTTCGGACCGGGCCGAGCCGATCCGGGCCGAGCCGGCAGAGCCGATCCGGGCCGAGCCGCGCCGAGCCGATCCGGGCCGGGCCGCGCCGAGCCGCGTCGAGCCGAGCCGAATGGAGCCGAGCCGGCCGGTCGAGCCGATCCGGGCCGATCGTGCCGGGCAGAACCGTTCAAAATTGTAACGGGCCGGGCCGGAGGCCGGTCCGGACCGCAGGTTCATCCCGGTCCGAAGCGGAACAGGCAGAACCGGGTCCTGTCCGACTTGGCTCGGCGGCTCGGCTCCGCCGGCTCGGCTCGCTCCGCTCGGCTCGGCTCGGCTCGGCCGGCTCGCCGGCCGGCTCGGCCCGGCCCGGTCCGGCTCGGCTCGGCTCCCGTCGCTGGGGCGTTTCGCATGCCAACAATGCCTCGGACACGGTTGATTCCGAGGCATGCCAACAACAACTCGGAATCAACCGTGTCCGAGGCATTGTTGGCATGCGAAACGCCCCAGCGACGGCGAGGGCGAGGGTCCACCCGCCGTCTCTGTTCGCCCGCCTCCACTTCGAACGCTCGATCTGCTCTCCCACCTCACCGTCCAAAACCACCTCAAGCTGGTGCTATTCCTCAACCCCTGGTCTCATTTTTACCTTTTCTTGTTTCACTTTCTTTAGATTCCTTTCGTGTTCTTGGGTGCGTTTCATCGACTGTGCTTCTTTTTAGTTTTCTTGAGAAAATGGTTGTTTCGGGTTAAATTTGATGGATTTTTTTAGCCAATCTCGACGGCTAATGTGTCAGCCCTTTTTGTATTTCTTTTCCTTCTTTTGCGTTCCTTGCAATCTTGATTTCTCGTCAGGTTTTGATCGAATGTTTGATGTTCTCGCAGTGGATTCATGGTTTCACCGATGCGATTTTTCTTTTATATTCTTCGGTTGCGTTCTTTCGATGTAAGGGAAGTACGCAGGGGGAGGAATGGCTCTCATTCTGTGGCAGAGACTATTGCTCGGTGGAGAGAGCATAATCGCCAGCATAGTCGGAAATCTTTCCGACTCGGTCCGGTCCCAAGATCGAAAGATTTCTTTGGATATCTTCCATCTTTGTTTCTTGAATTCCTCATACGTGTTTGGGGTCCGTATATTAAGGTTTCTTTTGTGTTTCTTTGATTTCTCGTCGGTGCCAAGGCCGGATGGGTCCCCCGCCCAATCCAAGAATGGGTTACCACGGTCGTTGAGAAGCAGGCTTCTGCGCTGCCGGTGGAGGTCGTTAGCTCGCTGATCGCCCCCGTCGAGGACGCACAAGACCCTCCTGCGAAGCCCTCCTCCAGAGGTGACGACTTCTTGGACCTCCCCTCCTCTTCTTTTGTGGTTGTTGGAACAAAATCTTTTGCTGCGCAGGGAGGTCACGCAAGTCGAAGAGGAGCGATTCAAGAAACGGATCACGTTGTCTTTGTGTCGATCAATGTCGGGGATTTGATCTCGAATAATTTAAAAGAAAGTCGTTCAGATCCACGCAGTAAGATAAGAAAGAAATGACAGGAATAGGTATCCCATTGAGTTAGTTGATTTGAGTGGTTCCTTCAAAGTAATCTTGCTGTCAAATTTGTACGATCATGGATGAGTTAAAAGGAGAGCCGCAGTTTATCGAATGAATATAAGTTTGGTGGAATTATTTATGATGTCTTGACATTATAAAGAAAGCGAGCTAGGGCAAAATCGGATATAGAATTAGAGAAAAGATTTTACACAACAAGATTTCAGGTGTTGGTGTGGAATATTCCCGTTCCATTGAACCATCCACTTTTTACGTTCTCCAATATGGCTTGACAGTTCTCTATATCTGGTCGTCTGGTAGGACATTGATCACTAAGATTTTATATGATGCCCAATTGTTAATATTATATGTCGTCTTTGCTTTGGTTGGTGGAAATTATAAAAGACTGCAGTCTTTCCTAATGTGGTTGACTTGGTATCTTTGGGTGGTTTATGCAAATAGCATTTGTGCTCATAATAGCACACTTGCATGGCTTCCACGTATTCTCTACTACCAAATACTTAAAAGAAAACTTAGGTAAGTGAAGATTGTGCTCTGATTACATAATATGACTATAACAAGGCGAAACAAAATAGCAGTGCCACAACCTGTCTTTCCACTTATTGGGTCTTGTGCAACTTATGATTCTTGTCGAACTTGTTACTAAAGTTGCCTAAGTATTAATCTAGTATTCTTGTTTGATTACCTACGCTACGCTTCTTCACAAATATTTTAGTTCGTGCAATAATTCATCTTTATAGTTTGACCGGACGATTGTAATTTAGAATAAGGTTTCCCGGACCAATGTTATTTTAGAAACATTGAATTCATTTATGACCAAACCCTGTCCAACTTCCTATCAATTGCATGTTGAGTGATTTTAAACGGGTTTTAACTTTAGATAGCATTAAATTTTTGTGTAGTTTTAACAAGATGCATAGATTTTATTTGTTCTTGCATCAGCGTCTCCTGGTAACATTTGAATTTTATCAAATAAAATAATTTTTTAGGATGGATAACAACACTATTAACTAAAAGCATACAAATATTTATATATTAAATAATTAAAAATTACATAAATTGTAAAATGAATGTTCCAATAAAACTTGTTAATGTTATTCTTCATCAGATGCTCAAAAATTCTTATTCTTGTTTTCTTTATCATTGTCATTTTGAACTTTTTAAGTTAAATGCCCTTTCATCCTTGATATTGAAAATAGTTATAGACAAATTTCTTGTGCAATTCGAGTTGTTTTCGGTTTTCTTCTTGTGAACAAGTTAAATCTCATGAAAATTTTGTCAGTTGCAAATTAACATTGTTTCTTGATATTATGATGCGTGTCAATCTTGTAATATTCTAGTAAGTTGCCTAAGTATTAATCTAGTATTACTATTTCAATTGCTTATGCTTCTTGATAAATATTTTGGTTCAAGCAACAATTCATCTTTACAGTTTGACCAGACCAGCGTAATTTAGAATAAGGTTTCCCAGACCAATGTTATTTTAGAAACATTGAATTTATTTTTGACCAAACCTTGTCCGGTTACCTATCAATTGCCTATTGAGTGATTTCAAACGGGTTTTAACTTTAGATAGCATTAAATTTTTGTGTAGTTTTAACTTAAGATGCATAGATTTTATTTGTTCTTGCATCAGCATCTCCCGGTAACATTTGAATTTTATCGAATAAAAGAATTTTTTAGGATGGATAACAACGCTATTAACTAAAAGCATACTAATAATTATTATATTATTAGATGCCCAAGGTTGCCCATGCGGTCGCTCGGGTGGAGGTGAGCTTCGGGTTAGGTTGGGTCCAAGCGTCGTCTCCTGAGTGCGGTTCTTCCTCGACGGGTTGTCATTGCTTCGTTGTCAGTTCCTGCACAAAGGTCAGGGTCGGGAGGGGGATTTCCCGACTCAACCCCTCCGAAGCCCAAGTAAGTATTGAGTGGAGTTAGGAGTTAGGTGTTCGAAGTGCCTCCTCCCTGGCATTGGTCAGGAGGTCGACTTTTATACCTATGGATGAGGGTCGATCATACATGGTCCGTTAACGGTTGCCGACTCCTCGGGCGGCCGGCTTGCACTAGCACCGACCGAGCTGTATGACCCTACGTCGAGCGGTGCCGATCTGAGCTTTCCGGAGCGGCTCTGTGGTGTGCGGCACTGACTTATACGACGCCGAATAGTGTGAGAGAGGCGACTGTCATGTTGTCTGAGGTGTTGTGTCGTATCAGCATGGGGCTCACTTTTGTTGGCATTTACGTGGTCACTGATTGCTACCATGTGGATGGTGCCAAAATATGCTATATCATATGACATAAACTCTCTCTTTAATTAAATTGATTACAAATATAAAATCTCTTATATAATATTCTCTTGATTTTTCTATATCTGTTATTTTTCTTGCAAATAAAGGTAGTCCGAATTAAAGACTTTTAAAGAAGCAATATTATTCCCAGCATTATGGGCCAAATTTGGGACATTTTAATCACTTTGAAGAATGCTATTATCCACATAAGTTTCTCAAAAATTATGGCGGCTTAGAGGACGATGAATGGATAATCATTTGTTGACCCCAAGCAATCGTGAGGCTCATCCAGAACGTGCTTGTTTTCTTGATCAAACAATCATGCCAAGAATTATATCAAATGCAATCATATATTATCATTTTCAAAAGATGTCGAGAAGGATTAAATAAATTCTAATTTATTTACCATCATTTTCAAGAAGATGCCAAGAATGATCAATATTAATAATTTACTATTATTTTCGAAATGACATATTAAAAAAGATAGTATGATTGACTTTTTAGTTGATTATTATATCATGTATATGGATAATATTTTAATTTTTTATAATTATATAACGTAATAATAAATTATGGATATATTTTTTTCTCACTCTTGTGAATGGAAGATAATGCTACATCAAGATTTTTATGTACACTACTATCTAGTTTACTGTTTTACGTCTTATAAAATTTTAATATTAAAGGGAAAACAAAAAAGACAAATGTTGAATTCTCTTCGACTTTTAATCTTGCTGTTTTACCTGTTCATATGCATGATCTTAATGTGCATGCATCTCTCACTTGTTCATATATATGATCTTAATGTGCATGCACTATCTCTCACTAGTTCGGTCCAGGCCACCCGGTTCAGACCGGACCCGGGTCGGACAGGGCCATCCGGTTCGGACCCGGACTGGGACACCCGGTTCGGACCGGGCCGGACCGGGCCGAGCCGAGTCCGAACGAGCCGAGCCGAGCCCGACCGAGCCGAGCCGGGCTGAGTCGAGCCGAGCCGAGCCGAGCCGAGCCGGACGGAGCCGAGCCGGGCCGGTCGAGCCGGTCGTGCCGGGCAGGACCGTTCAAAAATTGTAACGGGCCGGGCCGAGCCGGAGGCCGGGCCGGGCCGCCGTTTCAGCTCGGTCCGAAGCAGGACAGGACAGAACCGGGTCCTGTCCGACTCGGCCCGGCCTTGCCAGCTCGGGCCGGCTCGGCTCGGTCCGGCTCGGACCGGCTCGGCTCGGCTCGGACCGGCTCGGCTCGGTCCGGCTCAGCTCGGCTCGGCTCGGCTCGGATCGGACCGGCTCGGCTCGGTCCGGCTTAGCTCGGCTCGGCTCGGCTCGGCTCGATAGTGTGAGTGAAGAGGAGCCACAAGTTCCTTGGAATAAATGGATGCAAGTTGAGGTTTATCCCACCTTATTGGTTCTTTAGGTGTGGCATCTCTTTGTCCTCCAATTCTGCAACAGGTTTTTCATTGTAGCCATGGACTTTATCCAACGTACAAGTAGCATTTTTTTTGCTTGACGGAATACAACATCATATTCTGATGATATAGGAAACAGTCTTTGGTTTTGTTTTAGATAATTAATTCATTTGTCAACCAAGCTGCATTTGTTATGCAAAAAGAAAGGTAAGGTGGGGATGGGGTAGTACAGTAAATTCAAATGGGAAGGGAAACCCCGATAAATTTTTGAAAACCAGCAAATTCAAATAGTGGGGATGGGATGGGACCGGACCAGACAGGGCCGGGTCGATTTCAACCGGACCGGTTTCAATCAGACCGGACCGATTTCGACCGGACCGGGCCGATTTCGACCGGACCGGGCCGATTTCGATCGGACCGGTCTCGACCGGACCGATTTCGATCGGACCGGTCTCGACCGGACCGGATCGGACCGGACGGTAAATTCAAATGGTGGGGTGGGGTGGGACCGGACCGGTTTCGACCGGACCGGACCGATTTCGACCCGCCGTCGTGGTATCCCTCCTCTCTTCTACTGCAATCTGACATGCAGCGCGCCTCCGTAGCCTTCTACTCTCTCTCGCTCCTCTCCACCAAACCCTCCCCCACTCTCCCTTCACGATTTGATTCTCTTCTTTAAGGTTGTTTTAGGCAAGGACACGAACCTGGAGAGAGCGATAGTCTCCAAGACCCAAGCCCTCGAGAGAAGGAGAAGGGAGAGGAAATGGGGAGGAGGGTGCTTATGGTTTCTTGACCGGTGGTTACACTTGTTGATCCTAGAGGAAGACAACATTCCACTTATTGATCCCGAACCTCTCCGGCTTCTTCGATGAGGAGGCGACCGACGAGGACGACGAGGACAACGATTCAAAACGCTATGCTTGATCTTGGTTGTCTCCCTACCTACTCTTTTCACCGATGGATCTTGGTTGTCTGGAACAGTACAATTGACTGGGTTGGCAGCTCTCCTGAATATCCGAAACTCGTGGTGCTGAGACCTTTACAGCGCCTGGACTGCGGGAATCAAAACCAGACAATCCTTCTTGTCCCTGGTCGCACTCTAGTAAATATGCCTGTATGCAAGCGGGCAGTTCAGGCACAGGTGCCGATAGCACATTATGTTGTAAACCCACAGAGCAGTACCCAATTCTCAAGTAACAACAACCAACATATACAAAATAGGAGAGGAACCCACATATACTAAATAGAATAGGCTGAAGAATCGAATCCAAATGATTTAGCCGCAAACAAGCGCCAGTCTAATAACTGCCCTCCCTTATTGGAGTTGAACTGTGTTGTGAGTTTTTGAGGAAGCAATGCTGTGTGTCTTGAATATGGAATATATGCAGCTAGGTATATGATTTGAAACAAGCATAGGAAACAAATGGAAAAGCAAGTTGAGTTCCGCTCGCCTGAGTCAGTTCATTCGGTAGCTCTTCACACAAGTCTCAAAGTTGTGTTTTTATGTTGTTTATGCGCTCCTAGTCAAGTAGAAAGTCACAAAGTACTATCAAGTAAAGCACCCGCTCCAGCAAGAAAGATATGGATCTCCACAAAACTACAAGGAAAGCTATAATAACTCGCTAACGCAGTTTGTTTCATGGTGAAGAGGTTGGTATCTCTCTTTTGATTCAACAAGTGAACAAGCCAGTGGTAGAGTGATTTTCAAGTAATTGCCTCTTTCATCAATTCTATAGTCTAATTTACATATATTCCTTGAGAACTTAATATTAATTGCGAACAAAGAAGTGAAAACAAGCTTGAGGCAACAAGTCAATAAAGTGAAGCGGGAGGCTGCCTAGCTGAGTGAGTTAATTCTTTTCTTTCGCCAAAGCTACACAAGTGCTGGAGCTTACTTTTGAGGGTGCTATATGAGTTTTGGAGTTAAAGTGAGTTGAGAAGGAAGCTGTTAGGTTAATCGATTCTCTCAGATGTCAGTGCTATTCTTTCTTTCGAGTGAGTGGGTGCTAAAGGAATGGAATGGAAAGGTGCGCAGTTTGCTTGCTAGAATCCATAAGTAGTGCACTCTCTCTTTTCAATCTTAAAGCCACAGAACTAACAAGGGGCTGGAATAATACTGATATGCAAATCTTAAAGCAACGGAATTAACAACGCTAGCAAAAAGCCGTATCGCAGGCTTCTCTTCCGGAGCGGGACGAAACTACTCGGTTGAGGCTTGAACTTAAGATTTCTAGTCGTTTAACCTATGCCTATGCCTATGCCTCTGGGAAAGAGAGCCCAAGTTATTTGTATAGGGCCTTATAGAAAGGGTGCCTCAATTCCACAAGTGGAACTCAACATGCAACAGAACGTCGTGCATTAGCGAGTTATTTCGCACCCCGAACAACACAAGCACCGCACTCACGCCCAGAGACCACATTGTTAACCCCTTCTTGGAACGTCGTAACACCTATGTTAAACGGAGCTAATTAAAGCTAATACCTCTTTTGCGTTAGAGTTTGCCGGAACAATAACAAGTGATAGAGTCAGCAAAAGCAGTGGGGGTTACGCGCTTATAGGATAGGAGAGCACAACATTCCATTATTAAAGCAAGGGCGCCCGGCCAGAGAGAGGGAGGGAATAAATAAGCAACTACAGTAAGCTTCATTTGGTGACTTTCATTCTATATCCAGTGGAACAATCAAGGGCATAAAGTTCCAATTATGTTTTTAGGGTTCTTATGCCGATATTCCATTCTTTGGGGTCAGCATCAGCAGTAAAGCGGTTTCAGAGCCGAGGATTCATAAGGTATAGAACAATGAGCTGTAGTTTATTCACCAACCGAAGGATCTTATCTTAGATAGATTTCTCTAATTAGCAGTTCACCGTTGCTTAAGGAACGTTAAGAGAAAAAAGTGTCGTAGATCTCTATTTTGTTGATGCTTTCCTGGATCAAGAACATAAGGGTTATCTGGAATAGGTGAAAACATCCTTTGTTGGAGAAAGGTTTGATGGTTTGGTTTGATTGGATGAACTTGGATAGAAAAATATGAAAGAAGTCGAATGTAGAAATGCTGAACAAGGGAGTGAAACTATAGCCATTTATTGTGGAGCCTCTCAAGAGCTAAAAAAATCCATCTTTATACTCATTTGCACTCGAAAGACAAGAAGGCGCTCCTGGAGGCGGAGATATAGGAATCAAACCTTTTCCTCGTAAGCTAGTTGGGAGTCCTCTTGGTTTATAGCCCTGTTACCGAGTCCCAATATCCAACCATACAGCCATAACGGAAAAGGCCACACTGCATCATGAGTCAGAGGCGAGCAACATCGGATCGTTTACTCAAAAGTGGGCGCTCTTGTAAGCATTTTGAAGCCAATAACCTATGCATCCACAAATGAATGAGATTCGTGTACAACTTTCTCATACTGGAATTCCTTTTGTTTTCTTTGACGGACTGTCCAAAGCCCTTCTTTGCCGCTCTTTACTTAATCCTTTTGCTGCTCTTTTTCTCTTCTTATGACTAATCAATCAAATATGGGATTCTTTGTACTCTTTCAAGTTGGAATTCAATCATTGTCGAGCTCTTCTCTAACGCGCAGATAAGATTTGATCTCTTATAACTCGAGCATTGCTAATAGGGATGTAACAGATCATTGCCAACATTCATTTCCATTGTCAGCTTCTAACACAAAACTGATGCGCTAATAGGAATTGTGGAATGGAATCCAGATAATCAAAAGCAAGCTTTGTGAAGACGAAGAATACTCTCGGCTGGCACTTGGGATCTTTCTTAAATGAAAGAAATGACCTTACGGGTACGGGTAAAGACGACTCTATGGCTATTGAGCTTCTTCCTTCTAACCCGACAACATGGGATATGCCGCCAGTGGCAAGAGCTTTTCTTATGAAACGGAAACCCTTTCTTTAACTCCGAAAGAATGGAATCCGGAGGTGCCCGGCCCTTTTGGCTTAGTTAATACTAAAATGGAAAGAGCGGATTCTGTGCATCAAGACTCACACTAGTCTCTTCACCCTTAACACTTGAGAAACCTTAATGAACTCGCTAAGGCTTACTCTCGTCGGGGCGCGTGCATGTATCTATATTTCTTTTCTCTTATTCCAGTTAAAGGGGTGTGCTGTGCCTATGAGAACTTTCATTATGGGTATGCTGATATGAGAACTTCAAGCTTCAAGCAGTGTTGGTTACTCCATTTTCTATACTACATGCAACTTCCATTCTTAAAGCAACTCGGGTTGCCCCAAATACACTCTACTGATTCACTCACCGCTTACTTTAGCCTAAGCATTCTATTCTCTATTTCTATAGCTATAGGATCAAAGTCGACAACAAAGAAAAGAATCATCTACTTTGCTTTCGAGCTGAACTGTCACTGAACTGCTTGCAACATGGAATCTACATAGAGCGCCTATAATAGATTATTTGAGATCTTTTTCACATGGGGTATATAATGGATTGGATGTCAAGAAAGAGCTCACCTTTTTCATTGAACTGACACCAACTCTCTAAACTGCTCTTGCTCTAGAATCTTTCTTTCTTGCGGTTCGGTTCGAGCACGGAGCTCCGTTAGCGCCCAAAGAGAGTCATAAGTGTTGGGCTGATAAAGCCCAGTTCAGCCCATATGGGCTTTAGCAGCCCATAGCCCATAGCTCTCTTATTAACCCTAACCCTAACCTAATCTCTAATTATATATAGGGGCTAATGGTGGCTGCAAATTAGCAGATCAAAACATCGCAGCAAAGGGCAGCAAGTTGGCAGCAACATTAGGGATTCAAAGAGAGGAGAAAAGGGCAGAAAAACAAGAGAAAAAGAACAAATAAAAGGGATAGGCAATAAACAATAACTTCTGTATAAGAACAAATACTGGCAGGCTGTAACACACAGCGGAATTAAAACAGAAATCACAATCAAATAGAACACCAAGATTTACGTGGAAAACCCCTTCAACGTGAAGGGTAAAAACCACGGGGCAAACCAGAGAAAATCCACTATAGAAATAATGAATGTACAATCTCGAATCTCTTGCCCAAAACCCAAGCAACAATCACAAGAGAATAACTGGGATACAAGGATCACGTCACTGTGCACAATATCCAAAAACTCGCTCAAGCAATCATAGAAAAACTCACTGTAGATCTGATCTAACCTGAGATGAGAAACTGTATGGATGAATGAGAACAATTTTTGAGTTTTCCTTGTCTTCTTCCCTTTCTTTTTCTCTTGTTTTTCTGCCCTTTTCTCCTCTCTTTGAATCCCTAATGTTGCTGTCAAGTTGCTGCCCTTTGCTGTGATGTTTTTAATCTACTAATTTGCAGCCACCATTAGCCCCTATATATAATTAGAGATTAGGTTAGGGTTAGAGATTAGCCCCTATATATGTGTTCGGTCGTTCATGGAATTTGCATCTCTTCAGCATGCCCAATGCCTTCCATTAATCCCTCTCCTTCCTTTTTTCCCCTCCTCTCCGTCTCGAGTTTTCGCAAGGAAATGGATGGCTCCCCCGGAGAACACACCCGCCTCCTCTCTCTCTACTTCCATTGGATCGAGCCTTGAATCACTTCCCATGTGTGTGCCTCCACCATGGCAGATTTCTTCTTACGCGGGTCGGGTTTTTTTGATTCATACGTCTCGTACACATTCGGCCTGTGACTCCGTCATGGCAGGCTTCGAGTCCTTCCTTCGTCATGATAGATTTCGTGTCCTCCTTCTACTGTGGCGAGCTTCAAGTCCTCTCTCCACCGTGACGAATTTCGAGTCCTATTGTGGCGGGTTTCAAGTCTTCCCTTCGCTGTGGCGGATTTCGAGTCCTCCCGTCTTGGCGAGCTTTAAGTCCTCTGCTGTGATGGATTTTTTAAACTTATTAGGTGTGAATAACTTGATATGACCTAATTTTTTAATTGCCATCACCAAAAAAAAGATGTAATATCCCTAACTATTTGATTAGTTTTAGTTGCAAGTATAAAAATTAGCAATTGCAATTGTTTACACTGCATTTATGCAAATTTGCAGGTCATTACTATGGGGTATGAGAAGCATCAATATATGCAACCTTACCTCTAAATACACAAAGAGGCTGTTCTAGTGACCTGAACCCATGTCGCTTCCCGTTGTACCAAGGCTCACTCAGTGGTTTAAAAAGGTGCTCGAGCGCTCGCTTAAGCGCTCGGGCGAGGCGAGGCAAGGCCCGAGCGCCTTGATTGGCTTCCAGGCGGCGCGCTTCAAAGAGGCGCCACCTGGGCGCTCGCTCGAGCCCAGGCGTCGGGCGCTTTGGGTGAGCGCCTGGGTTAAACCGGGCGACCGAACCAGATGTAACAGATTTTTACATCTGGTTCGGTCTAATGTGATTTAGTTGGTTCGATTGAACCAATTAAATCACCGATAAATCAATTTCCCCAACCCTAAACCTCGCAATTAGCCTATCTTTGCCGCCATTTGCCGTGCGCTTCGCTCGCTCGCTTGCGCATTGCCGCCTTTGCTGCTCGCCGTCGCTCGCCACTTCCTGCTCTCGCCGTCACTTGTCGCTTTCACTCCGCCATCGCTCATTGCTCGATTTGCATTGTCACTCGCCGCACCGCGGTGTAAAATGCCGCTCTCTATCATTGCCGTCGTCGCTCGCCACTCCTACCGCTGTCGACAGGCTCGGTCTTCTCCTTCTTTCGCTTGAGCTCGATAAAGATATCTTTATAAAGAATAACAATATCTTGAATAAAGATATCGTTAATTATACGATATACTATACTGTTAATATAATTTTTTTATTTATTAAAATAATAATATATTATTTTGTTATTATATTTGAATGCACTGCTATTATATTTGAATAGTATACTGTTAACAGAATTTTTTTATTTATTAAAATAATAATATATTATTTGAAGTAAAATTTTATTTTTTGATTTTTGGAACTTTTATTAATGTGACATTGTGAGTTTGTACCTTATATTTTCTTCATTTAATAGTATATTTTTATTTAAATAATTATATTTATAAATTTTTATATTTTAGCGTCTCGCTTCGCTCGGGCTAGCGCTTGGGCGAGCGCCTGGGCGAGCGCCTAGCGCCTCAGGCGATTTTAGACCTTGGCGCCTTTTGGCGCCTAGCGCTTTTAAAATCACTGGACTCACTCTCTAGGCTTGGAATTATCCTACACATGATATATCATTTCTGTTTTGAGGATGGAATTATCTAACACATGATATATCACTTCTTTATTGAGAAAAATATAAAATATCTACATTCTACTATAAGTATGATATTACATCTTAAAGAACTATTAAAATTTATTAACCATTTCTTGAAAATGCTACTTGGAATTTGAAGTGCAAAATGTAAAATTGTAATATTGCTTTAGTAATCCTGGTATATGTTTGATTGCATATGACTTCTCAAGTTATATAAGTCTTCAGATGGACTGTGTTATATGATATGGCATTGGGAATCAGATAAGCTAACTTCCTGAATGAAGGTTTTTAAGATATAATGATTCTATTGTCTTCTTACTATTACATATCTTGGCCATCTCAGATATTTGGTTCATCACCACGCTTGCTGGTTTCAAGTTTCAAACAAGTGCTGGATTCATAATGGACTCTCTGGGTTCGTTCCAGGTTAAGCACCTTCATTTTAAGTCACTCAAATGGTTTTTACATTTATAACCACATTGTATTCAAAGTAAATTATGCATATTTTACTCATTTAAAATTAAAACTAGTACGTTTTTTGTATTTACGCTGTAATTAGAATGAATTTTGCTATATTACATAATCAAAAGAATCACGCCTTTATTACTACCTGTGCTAGCAGAGAAATATGTATCTTTTTCAACAGTTGTTGTAGAACGATCTTTGGTTTTATATTGTTACTGTAATATGGTTAAGTTCCGTGATTTGCTTCCTATGCAATTGTTAAACTCTTGGTGACTTAGTGTTATGCTACCTTTGGGCCTTCACAACTCATGGCTTGGCATTGTGATTTTCTTCCCTTTTCATATTACAGTGGTTGTTTTCCTTTTCGTCCTTTTGTTCTTTATGGTTTGACTCCCAAAAGGGGGAATGTCTTTTTGTTCTTTGTATTTTCCCTTTTAATCCTTAACCCTTTTTGGATGATTTGGAAGGTGCGTGATGATGCACTCCTCTAGTTCTCTACTGGATTTCCACTATGATGTATACTCTGAATTCATGCATATCTGAAGGGACCAAAGACACAAGTCCAGTCTGGGTTAAGTGACAAGTTCCGGATGCTTGATGGTGTAAAATCTATATAGATGGATCATGGAGCCAAACTTTGATGGTGGTACTGGTTTTATGGTGCGTTTAAGCTATGGTCGATGTATTATGACAGGCTGCAAACGTATACAACAAGGGAAACCTTTGCTCTAAGAGTTAAGTGCAATCAGAGAGGGCACTGAACAGGCCTTAGCTAATGGTTTATAAATAATTCTGATTGAATCACATGTTATGGCTGTAGTCAAATTCTCAACAAAGAGCGTGATCCTCTCTATGGCAACTCATAAATTTATTAAGGGACTGTGAATGTTTTCTCAATCAATGTATGGATTTCTAAGTGCTTTGTGTTTAGGTAGGCCAACAAATCAATTAACTGGTTGGCCAATTTTGCTAAGAGATCAAAGTTTTTCTTTGGAAGGAAACTGGCCTTCCAATTTGCTTGTCTTACCTAGCTTTGATTCCCAGGGCTCCTTTTGTATCAAGTTAAAGTTACATAATTTTCTTATTTTTTGAAACAAGAAAAAGAGGGGTAATATGCATACAGAGGAGTGTTGGGAAAAGATTAGATATAGAGTCTTGAATGCCGGCGACAAACACGATAATATTCTTTTTTCCTCTTTATATGAACCAAATAAGATATAATTTAACACGAAATATATTATTAATAATCTAATAGTGCAAGCCAATCATATTAGTGACATAATACTAAGTAAATCACGAGATAAGATTTATGTGAAAAAGCCCTTCAACGTGACAGGAAAAAACCACAAGTAAACTAGATCAATGTTCCACTATAAAATAATAGGACTATAATGTCACTCTCTCTAGATTAACCAGAGGATATCGATATCATATGAAAACTAAACATTTAGATAAGTTTCACGAAACCAGGGAGAAAAACTGAACAGAAAAAAAAATCTTAATGATCTACACCGATCAATTTAAAGAGCATCATGGTGTCTAGATCAACATACAAAAAAATCTTGATAATCGGAACCAATTTCACTAACCAATAATCAAATCTTTCTTCTCCCTAGATGAAGGCTCTTTTCTTTCCTATGATGACCATCTTTTAGGTTTTTCTTATCTAACTCATATAAGATTAGGGTTAGGGTGTTTTAATTAACCCCCATGGGTCTCACCACTTAAGTCATGGGTAGGACCACCCAACTGGGAGATCGGCATAATTGTTGTTTCTATGGCCTGACTAAACTGTATGAGTCGATACCACTAGTACTAGAAAACTAAAATCCCACCAAACTTTGCAATTCCATGGAAGCCATATTTGGAAACCAATTTGATTATTCTTTTAGGAAAGCTGGAAAGCGATACTTGTCCATTGAGCTCATGATATGATTCAGTGTTACTGTGATTCAAAAAATAGAAATAATTTATCAAGGAAGAAAGTTGTCATTAGAGTATATGACCAAAAGCTTATGTCTGTGTTGTTTATTTCTTTGTCCTTACAAATTTAGACAATCAATGTTTTATCTATTGTGTTATTTGTTTAGTGTTTCTTGCTTTCTTAAACATTTTTATTAGCTATTTTTCCCTCATTCCACTTTCATGTTGTTTCTTGATCAGTCTTCTTTCTTGATAACATTTTTTTTTTTAAATTTTCAAATCGAATTCTCAAACCATTCATCAAGATCTAAAGAAAGTTCAAGACTTAGAGGAGGTCTGTAAATCAATGTAATTTAGTGTAATGGAGGCTTGTTTCTTTGTATCTTGTGGTAACATGATGAACACCTTTGAATTGTTTCACACTTAAACTTTGATCCACATAATTCCTTTCTTGGCCCAGGAAGAGTAAAGCAAAATCCAATAGCAATTCTGTATAGGCATGATGTACAATTCTAATTTGTTGTTTCTTTAGCATCACATCTTTGTTGCCATGTTAAATTTCAATATTAAGAGCATCTTACCTTGTTTTGGGCAGTAGGAATCGATGATGCACATATTTATTTTGCAGCAAAAAGAAGGGCAATGGTTCTGCCTTTGAGGGCTAGCTTTTGGGATTCCATTAAATCTGGGTAACTGAAAATGTACATTAACCTTTCATTCATAAGATCTATATATGTTTTTTGAGGATTCTCATCGTCCTTGATGTTGTAAGCTAAGTTTTCAATTCCTTTATTCTTCTCAAGCTTTACTGGAATCAAATAAATTTTGCTGCAATCTATAACTCGTTACTCATTTTCACTATGGTCTTATGTTTCGATTTAGGAAAATGGATTTTTGGATCTATTTGAAGTGTATTTTTTTTTTTTTGTTGACTTGCAATCTTAACGAGACATTCTATTATCAACAATGTAGCCTCTTCGTGTTTTACTAATCTTCTGGGAAATAATGAGGCTGTTTGCAGTCATGTTTGGTTGGCAAGTGAAAAATTACCGGTTAGGATAATTAATATTCTATTAATTGCTAGCTTATGATGTTTGGTGCTGAAAGTTGTTTCAAAAAGACATGTATTTAATTAAGGCAACTCTGGAGGGGTTCAACATTTATTCTTGTACAGAGCTAAATGTGCTTGTACATACCTAGTTAAATATTAGGGACATCTGTCAACATTTGCAAACATGCATGCATACATAAGTAGGCAACAACCAATTTATTGCTATATTTATTTATTTTTTATTGTTGGACTACTGTGAGGTATTATCACCTTCCTTGACATAGCAAATGATGTTGCATGTGAAATTCTGCTTCTTTGATTATGGGCAGCTTCTTGAAGAATAACAACTCATCAAACACAAGTTGTTGTTGAGCCACCTTCAACTTTTATGGAAGAAGAAGACCCCTTTCCACAAGATATAGTGCTTCTTGAAAAGACCCAACCTGACGGAACATTTGAGCAGATCATCTTTTCTTCGGCTGGAGACGTTGATGTATATGATGTGCAAGCTCTATGTGACAAGGTACTAAAAATATATTGTCTCATTTTTATGTTCTAGACATAAACCCTTTTTTATTTTCTTTCATTTTTATGTTTCTTATATGCTGTATAAAGTATAAACTGTGTATTGCTTCTAATACCTAACATTGTGATTTTCCCTCTTGCTTTTTAAGCCATTTACTTTTTGTAGATAAACATAGTATAGCTATCATTTTATTTGATATTTGGAAATATTACTTCATAATGTATAAGAAATTCATTGGTTTTTCGAGAGAAAGACCCAAAACAGAAAACATCCTTCATTTGCCTCTTTATCTTTCAAGACAATAAAAATACCCTTATTGATAGCTAACAGATAAACCCAGCTAGACTGAATCAGTCAAACATTCAATCAATGATAAACCGAATCGGTTACAATGTTTTTAATAGTGTTTTTAATAGGGTTAAAAAATATTGTTTTTATTGAACTAAAAACACTGAAACCCTATTCAAAACAATGCAACTCACTCTTACTTAATTCAAATTCT
The DNA here is from genome assembly GCA_024322285.1 of Musa beccarii. Taxonomy (NCBI): domain Eukaryota; kingdom Viridiplantae; phylum Streptophyta; class Magnoliopsida; order Zingiberales; family Musaceae; genus Musa; species Musa beccarii. Next base: position 79,366,696 of record CM044395.1, read on the forward strand.
CATAAATATTAAATATTAACTTTATTATATGTATTAAGGTTCCATGAAATATTTTATCAAGAGTTCTTAAGTGATTTTGAATGAAAATTAAGAATATTTTGACATATTTCAGAATAAAGGATGACAAATCCTTATTTTTTATGGAACCTTAAATTTAGGTCTATCATTTTTGAAAAATCTTATAATATTTATTTTATTTATTAAAAAGAATTATATTCAAACAAATTTTCTCATTAGAATGTTTTTGAATAGACTTACAGGGTTTTTGTCACTAAAATAAAACATTGTAACTCTATTTAATTAATTGAAAATTTCACTAACAATAAATATCAATTTTACTATACGTTTGGATGCAATGATTTTGATTGAAAATTATGAAGATCTTAACATATTTCAAAATAAACCATGATAAGAATTATAAATTTCACTGTCTTAAATTTAGGTGTAAATATTTTTAAAATCCCATAATATTTATAATAATTTATTATGAAAGAATGATAATAAAAATAATGAGACAATGCTAAGGGCAGAACTTGGTACAATGATAAGATTGCGCCTTTGAAACCAGGATTCGAGCCAAAAAACAACCTCTTGTACTGGATATTAGCTCTCTCCGGACCCCACATTGGGAGGACCTTTGTGTACTGGATATGCCTTTATAACTCTATTCAAGATTTGAACGTAAAGATTGAAAACTAGGTTATTTTTGGCCAAACAATAGACAAAATTTTTTTTCTAAACTAGAAACGCAAGGTGAGATATTATAGGTGGTGGATCAGATACACCAGGTCTTACAAAAGCTTTTAGCAACTATTTTGGTTTGGCTATACTAACTAGTAATATTTCCTGTACTTCCTATAATTTGATCTGACAGGTAGGATGGCCCCGTAGACCACTAACAAAAATAGCTGCATCTTTGAAGAATAGTTATCTGGTTGCTACACTGCATTTAATTTGTAGGTCTCCTGGCACAGGTACTTGCTGTTTTCAGTATCAACTTAGTTGATACCTTGTGCTTGTTCGTAGACTTACAACAACTTTATATTGTGATTTATTCAATCAAT